>RBNI01007047.1:0-10710 GCA_003990745.1 Jimgerdemannia flammicorona | reverse complement strand
CCCAGTATGTCCTGCTGCACCCAAAAGCCAAACCCCCGACCAAAGCCCACCCAGAAGATGTAGGATATGA
Source organism: Jimgerdemannia flammicorona (assembly GCA_003990745.1). Lineage (NCBI taxonomy): Eukaryota > Fungi > Mucoromycota > Endogonomycetes > Endogonales > Endogonaceae > Jimgerdemannia > Jimgerdemannia flammicorona. The sequence continues at coordinate 10,640 of RBNI01007047.1, read as the reverse complement.
TCTTCACAGCCTGGAGGATGAATCTATCAAGCCTGGAAAGACCTTCATGGTCAGAACTGGACTAGCCATGCAGCCACCCCAAGGAGCTTATATTCAACTGACCTCAAGGTCTGGACTTGCCAGACAAGGGATAACTGTAGAAGGAGGAACTATTGACCCTGGATATACAGGTGAAATCAAGGTTATCCTACACAACAGCAGTGCAGAATGGCACCAAATTATTAGAGGACAGAAGATTGCCCAAGCAGTCTTCATGAAGGTCAAGACCCCACAGTTATAGGAAGTTTCCAAACTAACTGAAGGAATAAGACAAGCAAAGGGATTTGGAAGTTCGGACAGGAAGGAGGTACATCTCCTTCAAGTCAACCACCTCAAGAGGAATGTTCCCCAGCAAGTATACTGGCAACCAGTCAGACTGCACAAGAATCTCATCCTGGAGCCTGGAGAACAAACTACCTTCGAAATCTTTGCACCACCTGACCCCAGAAACCTCTTCTTTGAACCCAAAGAAGATATCCCATACCTGGACATAGAGGAACACACATTCCCTGACAAGATGAATCCAGTACACTCCCGAGGAACCAACCAAAGTTGGGAGACCATCATTTTGCCGAAAGGAACCATCATAGGACATCTGGTGCCTTTTCTCAACCGAACTCATAGGGAAGTTTATGAACTAAACCTATCGGGAAATGGCAAAAGGTCCCAGAAGAAAGGAAAGGCCCCTCTGCGACCCAGGAGACAGTGAAGCCTTCCACAAACATTGAAGAAGAATTGACACCTCAACAACAGCAACAACTAGTAGAACTTCTCAACAAATATCAAGATATCTTCACCACCGATTATGGCAACCTGCCATATAATCCATCATATCACCACAGCATAAATACAGGAAGTGCAACACCCATCTGGCAGAAACCCTATAGAATACCCCATCACTTGAAAACATTTGAAAAGGAGCACATCCAAGAACTCTTAGACAATGGAGTCATCCGACCCTCTACCAGCCCCTGGGCCAGCTCTATACTTATTGTACCCAAGAAAGGAGGATGGAGACTCTGTGTGGATTACAGAAAACTCAATTCAGTTACCAAAAAGGATGCCTATCCTTTGCCCAGAATCGATGACCTTTTGGATCAGTTACAAGATGCCAGATACTTCAGCAGTATGGACCTCTTCGCTGGATTCCACAAGATCCCCATGGACCCCAAGGACATTCAAAAGACAGTCTTTCTTGCTCTAGGAAAACTGTTTGAGTACCTCCGAATACCCTTCGGACTCTGCAATACACCCCCCACTTTCCAGAGAATGATGAATTCAGTCTATGCCCCTTTGATTCACTACTGTTTGATTGTATACATGGACAATTCCAACATCTATTCAGCAAATTTCAAAGAATACCTGCACCACTTAGAGGAATTCTTCAAGCTCACCTGCAAAAACCACTTGAGACTAAATGCAAAGAAATGTTATTTCAGGAAACAGAAACTCGAATTCCTCGGATTCATAGTCTCAAAAGAAGGGACCCATGCAGACCCAAAGAAAACTGAGAAGATCAACAATTGGCCAGTACTGAAGAATCCAAAGGAGACATTATCATTTCTGATGCTAGTATCCTATTACAGAAGGTTTATCAAGAACTTTGCTCAAATTGCTGCCCCAATCCAGATCCTTCTCAAGAAAGGAGTACTATTCCAAAGGACAGAATCATAAGGAAAAGCCTTCAAGGAACTCAAAAATCGCATGACTACGACACCAATCCTTGTGCGGCCCAATCTACAGAAGCCATTCATTTTGTATACAGATGCTTCTAAAGATGGCCTCGGAGCAGTTCTAGCCCAGGAAGGACCTGATCAACAGCACTATGTGATAGCTTATACAAGCAGAGCTATCAATCAGCAGAGCTACCAATCAGCAGCAGATGAACTATGGTAGCACCAAACTGGAATGCCTTGCAGTCATATGGGTGGTCACCCTATTCAAGCATTACCTCATTGGAAAAAGGTTCACCCTGATCACAGACCATGTAGCCCTCAAATGGTTATTCAACCACAAGAAACCCACAGGAATCTTAGCCCACTGGATCCTTATCCTTCAGGATTACAAAATCACCATCATCCACAAAGCAGGGAAAGCTCACAATAATGTTGATGTACTTTCTTGCCAGCCCCAATGAACCAGAAGAAGAGTGTCCTGAGGAACTACACTCTAAAGGAAGCTCCTCAGACTATCAAGGTACAAGAAGATCTCATCTGAAAAGAACATCAGAAAGCTCATCAAGGACAGATAAGTACAGAAGATAAGATTCGAAAACTGTATCAATATTGGCCTTACCTCAGAACTTAAGTCCGAGATATCATCCAGAAATGTGACACTTGCCAGAAGTACCAAGGAAAGAAGAACTATCAAGCCCCTTTGCAACCAATTCCCCCACCCACTCACATCTTTCAGAGATGGGGAGTAGATGTAATTGGACCTCTACCAGTTACACCAAGAAGAAACAGATACATCCTTATATTTGTGGAACATCTGACCAAGTGGCCTGAGGCTTTCCCAATGGAAATTGCAGATGCCTTAACCATCGTAGGCCTCCTCCATGGACTCACACTCAGATATGGACCCCCAGAAGAACTCATCTCCGATCGAGGCACAGAATTCATCAATAACATAATCACAAGTTATGCCCGAATTCACAAGATCCACCTCAAAAGGACCACATCATACTACCCCCAGACCAATGGCATGACAGAGAGAATGAACCAGACCATCAAGAAAGGACTTGCCCAAGTCAATCCTACCAATTGGGACCTCTGCTTACCTGAGATCTTATGGGAAATTCGGAACACCCCTGCCACATCCACCAAACAAAAGCCATTCGAAATGATGTTTGCCAAGAGAACCAGAACTGCTGACCATGAGAATCTCGGAGACCTCCTCAAGAAGGCAGAACAGTTATGAAATCAAGCCCAAGGACAGATTATCAAAGCCCAGAAAAGACAAAAGAAGTACTATAACCAAAAACAGAAGGATCAGGAGATCAAGATTGGAGATCAAGTCCTAGTTTGGAGAAGCATGATCGAGACAAACTTTGCTGCCAAACTAGAACCAAAATGGGAAGGACCTTATCTTATACACAACATCAGAGGAACCAGCATCTATTTAAGAAGCATGGATGGACAAACCCTCAGAACACCAGTACATATCAACTGCCTCAAGATATACCTTTCCCCACATCATGAATCAGAGAGTTGACAACTGCCTTCAGACTCTTATCCTCAGCTCATTTCAATCACTGCCAGTTCCCCTACCCCAATTCCGAGAAATCAATGGGAACACTCTCTAGAAGATCCAGATTCATCAAGAGAATCTTGTCCTGGCCAGACAATTGCTACAGGTCCATCAACTTCAGGCCCACTATGCAATTGGAGAACAATTGCAGAACCTCCCAGTCCCAGAACAAACATATATCAGAAATACTACAGGATTATCAAGAAGAGATGTCACTGCTGCCGACAGGCTCTACACCCTTTATAAGCGAAACCCTGCTGCTCTGATGCAAGCACAATTCTCCTGGTATGATACACGAGGAATGAACCTAGCCACCTACCTTAGCATTGTCAATGCTGTTGAGATCTTATTCCCAGAAGAAGAGGAGAAACCCTTGGAATGGAGTGACCATGGTACAGATAATGAAGATGATGGAACAGGTATTGATGCAGAAGATGCTTACCCACACTGAGATGATGACTAAAAGATAGTCTGGGGACAGACCATCCTTTAGTGGAGGCTGATGTGATGAACCAGGACGTACCACCTGAATTATATCTTAGCTAGATGACGCGAATAATTAGCCAGATGATATGAATACCCAGTATAGTAACCAGCAACCATTGCTGTGGAAACTGTATAAATAGCCAGACTACCAGATAAGGTATATCTGTGCAGGACCTACACACCTGTGCCAGACCTGCACACTTGTGCTGGACCTGCACAACTTGCCATAGATAGCAAATCTATAGTTAGCCACATAGTAACTGGATAGCAACCAACTTGTATAAATTACCCCAGAGATAAGAGTGAATAAACCTCAGTTCCGAAATACAAAGCAAAAGACAAGTCTGCCTACCATACTTCGAGAGGAACTCTACAGCCACTGCTAAGAGATTGTGAGCTTATTTCCCCACTCCGGTCCACTTTCTGATACAAAGAATGAGTTCTGAAATACAAAGCAAAAGACAAGTCTGCCTACTACACTTCGAGAGATATGCCTGCCAAAAGCCACTTGATCCTAAAGGAATTGGATTGCAACACTTAGGAGAAATGCCTGCTCTACAGCCACTACTAGGAGATTGTGAGCTTTGCCCCTTTCCCACTCCGGTCCACTTTCCGATACAAAGAACGAGTCCATTTTCAAGAGAAGTCCACTACGTTTTGGTTCGCTTGCCAGATAAGCCTGAAGACTTTTACCCTTCCGCCGCATTCCCAGAGAGCTCGCCTTTCTTGCCACAAGCCAGTTTCTGATGCAACTTCGCAGTGGAGCCAGTCTACGACATAACCCCATGCAAATGAAGCCAGTCTTTGACGTAACTTGCCCAGAATCCATGTCATCCGAGTAGTATTCCCAGTTGAAGCCGAATCTGCGCCACCCGAGTTATTATTCCCAGAAAAGCCCGATTCGCGACATCTGAGTTATTCATTATTCCCAGTGAGCCTAAGAAGAATCCGTGTCCTCTTCTATTCCCCAAACCGCCGCTTTTGGAGAATCCGCACCAAATCGAGTTATCCGCCAGATCGCCACCTTCCCAGTCGACCCGCATAAGGAAATCCCTTCATGCTACACAAGATCGTCATGCAGAAATCGCATAAGGAGAACTGCTGAATTGCCAGACTGTCATGTATCAAGATCGTCATGCTACACAAGATCGCCAGACCCAGAAATCACATACTTTTGGAAATTGCCTCGCTACACAAAATTGTTGCATTCCCAGTTGACCCAAGAAGGAAAAGACATACAAATTGCCACTATACCCAGAGAACCGTCCCAATAAGGAAATCGCTCGCAGATATCCAGCTTGACTATTATACCGCTAAACACCAAAGACCTTAGGAAATCTTAGAACATTTTGTTGCTTTTTTGACAAAGTAACTGGGGGCTCAAGCCAAACTACATCAACCCCCAACCTTGTAATTTGCCTCCATTGAGCTGGCATGTTACAATATATATAATATATATGTAACATAGTAAGAAAGGCTTTTTACAGTCTGAAAAATGTCTTATGATTAACCATTAAGCTGGTATATAGTTTGTAAGACTTATTCTCTTAGTGTATTATTCAAATTTTGGCTTTGGAAGAGTTTTGGTCAAGGAGTCTACAATCATATATTCTATTGGAATGTATTCCAGGTATATGGCATCAGTTTCTATACATTCATATATAAAATAATACTGTATATCAATATGTTTCATTCTGCTATAGTATACTGAATTCTTGGTAAGTATAATTATAGATTAGTTATCTTGGTGAAGTATAGTACTTTCTTGTATAAAGCTGAGCTCTTTTAATAGTTTATGGAGCTATATGGCTTTCTTTATTGCTAATGATAAAACCTGATATTTAACTTATATAGATAATATTGCAATAGAGGATTGTTTATATATTTGGCATAAGATGGTGGATCCTTAGTCACCAGTATGAAAGAGATACTCAGTCATAGATCAATAGTCATCTAAGTCTCCAGCCCAATTGGCATCATATGTACTAGATAGCCAGATACCATTACTCTTATCATTACTCCTACTTAATCTAATATCACTGCTGTCCAATATGAGTATATAGTATATCATACTCTTTAGATATCTAAATATTCTTTTAATGATACTTCAATGCAAATTATCATAGTAAGAGAAGTACTGTACCACCTTATTCATAGTATATAATATGTTAGGCCTCATTCTAAGTATGAGATATATAAGAGAACTGACTGCTTACTAATAGAGAATATTAGTACTGTTCTTAGTAAGTATATTGTTATCATTCTTGAAAATAGTATTCAGCTTCCTTAATTTTACAGAAGTATCTATAGGAGTGCTGACTAGCTTATATTTATCTATATATATTGAAATATTTGAGAATGGCTTTGACATATATTTCTTGCAAAAGATATATAATGTATGCATTTTTGTTATATATAATTAATATTCCCAAAAGAAAGGATGTGTCATCTATATCAGTCATCTTAAATTCTCAGCATAGAGTTTTCTTTACTCTGTTAAGCCTATTCTTGCTAGTAATGATAATGATATCATCTACTCATATACTAATGAATGCTATACTGCCATCATTATAATGCTGGATATATATAATTATCTGCTTTGTATTATATGAATTTATTGTTAAGGAGATGTTTGTTGATCCTTTTATTTCATAGGTATACTACTTACTTGATACTATATAGTCTCTTATATAATTTGCATATAAGCTTACTATTTGAACTGTTATATAATTCATATTCTTGTAGTTGATAGATATATAGTTCAGTATTTACATCACTATTTAGGAATGTTATTTTGATATCTATTTGATAGATTTTAAGATTATATACTATATTAATCACAAAGAGTATTCTAAGCAAAGTAAGCTTGAATACTAGTGAAAATGTCTCATTATAGTCTACACCATAATCTTGTGAATAACTCTTAGTAACAAAATTATGCTTTATCCTATATACCTACTTGGATCCTATTGCTTAATAGTTTGACAGAAGAGATACCAGATTTTAGATACTATTCTTGATAAACAAATCATATTTCTCATCCATCACATATTTCCATTTCTTACCATCTGAGCATTGTATAGTCTCATCATATATACATACTTGACTTGCTGAAGATATCATAATATATATACATTCATATGCTTCAGTATAGCTCATATGGTCCTTTTATTGCTACCTAGAGCTTGCAGGCATATTCTAATAATTTCCTAAATTGGAACAAGTTTCTCAGTGAATGTTGGAGCACTTTTGCTTACTCTTTGTAGATTCCTTATCACTGGAGGGTTTGCTATCATTTTCATCTTTAATCTCTGTTATTCTTGGCTCAGGCATCTCTGGCTTAGGCTCAGGTATATATAGTAGTTGAAAATAGTTCTAATTGATCACTAGAGAGGTAGATGATAGTTGTGTTAGTTACTACATTTGTGCTGACTGAGATATAGAGCTTATTTCAACTAGTACTTCTATGTGAATTTTCAAGCCTTTTTCTCTGAACTATATATCATATAAAATGACTATATACCTCTTATATAAATCTCATAGCCTATATACTTTGCCAGAATAGCCAAGAAATATGCTTACTTATCTTAGGCTTGAATTTATACCAGATTGTATTACTTTTGTTAAGAATATATACTTCATATCTAAAGATTTGTAAGTATGATATATCTAGCTTCATTCTGCTCTATAATTCTTTAGGGGTAAGATTATTATCTCTAAAATACTTATTGTTGCTAGAATTCTTGCTGAGCAATCGAGATATATATTAGTTATAGATATATGCTACTGTATTGATGACTTTAGACCAATAGGAATATTCTAGTTTACTTACTATATATTATTATAGAATTAGAAGTTCTTAAGCTCAGTTCTGACTTTGACAATATAGAGAGGCTGTAGAACTGTTGGATGATTAGCTCCTTTAAGTCTATAGAAGCTGAGTAGACTTTATAGTTAGGGCAATCATTATCTCTTTTACTTATCTCTTAGTTCATTGACATCTATAGGTAAATTTATATATCATATAATTCATATGATAGAATCAATCTCATTGGATAGAATTTGATGATATAATTATTATAAAATAATAGAACAAAATGACCTACTACTAGTACTACTTGCTACTTACTGTATTCTACATACTGCTTAGTATATTTTCTACTACCCAGTATATTTTCTGCTACTTGCTGCCTTCTATATGCTGTTTAAATATATAAGTTTTTCAGATGAGAGTATATACTAAGAGATTATACTATCACTAAGTAGCTATATTCATAAAATAGGTGATAACTTTTTTTACTTATAAGTCTATAGTTATATAGAGATCTTCAATCTCATAGTACTCATTATTATTGAGGGTACTGTCTGGGTTCTGATTGTCATCCTATCTATTAGTATGATAATTAGTATCAACTTATTCTATAAATATTATTACTTAGTCTACTTTATCTTCAAATAGTATACAGTGAGAGATAAAAGTGATCGAATATTATCTTATTATTATTATTTCATTTTATTATAGCTTAAATATGAGTTCTATTAAATTCATATTATAACCAATAATTTAGTAACCCTAGAGCTTCCAAAAAATATTAGTTTTAATTATTTTATTAATTATAAATAAAAGTTTATGGCATTTAAAGTAAGATTACTAATTTGATCACTTTTGTCCCTAATGCATTATCACATCCATTTTATTAATAACTTTAATATTTTACATAACCACTCTTGGCTTTGAATACTGCTGCAATATATCTCGGTATGCTCTCTACTAATTCAGTACAAACATTATCAGGAACCTCATTCCACTCATCTTCCACCTACTCCCAAAGCATCTGTATTCTCTTTAGTGCTTCCTCATGTATGTTGAGTCTCCTTTTGATATACTACCATAGATGTTCTATAGGATTCAGATTGGGTGATTGCACCGGCCAGTCTAACAAGTAGATCGAATGGCTTTTGAACTATTTCTGCACCAAACTGGATATATGCTTTAGATTGTTATCTTGCTGAAATAAAATTTTTTCAGCTGCATCTTAAAATATTTGATGGATTTCTTCAATTTATCATCAAGGATACTTTTGTAGAGTTTGCCATCTATTCTACTATCTATTTTATATATATATCTGACACTAATGAATAATATACAGTCTCAAATCATCACCAAACTGCCTTCAAATTTAATGGTACCAGTTACATAGTGGTCTTTGAGTAGTACACTAGGTCCAGATTTCTTCCACACCTATAGGTGTCCATTAGAGCCAAAGTGGTTGATCTTGGTCTTGTCTAAGAAAATGACACATTTCCAATCATCGACTATTCAATCCTTATATTTTTGGGTGAATTAATACCAAGCCTTCTTATGGTGTACAAGCAATCTCAGTTTTTTTTACTTGATGATAGCTTTCATGCCCACTTTTTTCAGCATTCTATATATGGTCTTAGCACTGACAGTTTTCCCAACTTCTTCCATCAGTTTGGTGACCTTGGAGTCATAAGTGGTAAGTATACATGGGCAGCCATTTTTCAGTTCAATGGTAATGTCAGTACAATCCTCTTTCCTTATTTGTGCCACACATTCATAACTAACACCCATCTCCTTAGAAACCTTGTATATGGACATACCAGAACATAGTGTATTGATTATGCAGTTACAAACATCAACAGGGAGCACTGTGGTCCTTTCTCCGCTACCTTACCAGTCACAAGGTTTGGTAGGCAACCTTCCGAGTCCCCTTTCCCCTATTATTACCCTCTCTACCTCGGGTTGGTTTGCTGTGCCTGCATGGGCATAGTGGGAGGAGGGCAATGGTGATGAGTTGCCCCTTTATCGGTGTCAGATCAGTGTCTTCTCCACTTTTTCGTGGTTTCTAGTGCCTCTGGCTGTGTCTGGGGTGTACCCGTTTTGGTGCGGCGCTTTCTTCCTTCTGTCATCGTCAACAAGGTATCGTCTCTAGTATGTCATGGGCTACGTAGGGTGTCGGCTGACCTTGGGCGTCAAGTGCCAGTATAGGTTACCTGCAGGTTATTTGGTGCCTGTGGTGGGGCCCTCTGAGCTTTGGCGAGCTTCCCAGTGAGCACGGCGCTGGCATAGGTGACTGTTTTTCAGGTGGAGTCGGGTTGGGAGGGGAGATGGCTGTCACAGATAGGAGGAAGGGCGATAACGGTGAACCAGTGGGGTGTCAGGCTGGGGGCGGTCATCGGGGTTGGGGCAAACATTATTTCGGTGGGGCCTTTTGATTGGCTGGTAGGGGGTGGGATGGTGCAGGGGCCGGCGTCCTGGCTGTACCCAACTGGAACTGAGAGCTGATGCAGCAATGCGATCGAGGCCCACAGGCTTGGGGAGTGGGACCTTCCTCATTTGGCAGTACCCGACTGGAACCAGGAGCTGACACGGCAACGTGATCGAGGCCCGCAGGCTCAGGGAGTGGGAGTGGGGTCTTTTCAGACCTTAGCCCATGTGTCAGTCCTTTTGAGGAGGGTTCTGCGTGTAAGTCCTTTACTCACCCGCTTTGAATCTATTTTGCTTTCTGTTGGTTGGTTGGGGGGTTTTTTCTTTGCCTCGGGCTTTCACTTAGAGTTCGGGGGGCTATTCTTTATTCAGTCCCGGCGCTGCTAGATCCGACGCGTAGGTGTGCTCTCGCGTGTGTTCACGATGATCCAGCCCTGGCGAGCAGACAAGTCTAGTTTATGTCGAGGGGGTCGACTTAGCCGGTGTTCGACTGGCATAACTGGAGCGGTGGGACTGCTGGACAATTTAGTAGCCTAGGTTAATGGGGAGATAGTGTTCGATGGGTGGTGGGGGAGGGTTTTGGCCTATATAGTCTAGGTTCCCTTCCAATAAAAATCCGTGGGGCTTTGAGTCC
>RBNI01007046.1:0-10710 GCA_003990745.1 Jimgerdemannia flammicorona | reverse complement strand
TTTTTTTTTTTTTTTTTTTTTTTTTTTTTATAGTCACTTGGACTCCACCTTTATTACCAGTCTATAAATAAATATATATCATCTCCACTTGCTACCCAATCCCCATAGGGGGGCTCCTCCCTACCTCCTCATGAATAATGACCACCCTTTCACCAACTATGCCCACTCTCCCCCCACTCTGTCCACAAATTTTCCCCACCAAGCGGTGCCTCCGGCCACCCTGCAGCCCCCAACCAAGCCACCAGCCTGTTAAGGTATCTTCCATAAGCCTATGTCACTGCAACAACCAGTCCCCCATGTCCTGTCTACTCCCATCCTCAAAAACAAATTGCCAGTGACTGGCCAGCCCTACCAAAATAGCCAAAGCCCAGCCCAAAGTAATTCACTCCTTCCCTATCCCCCCTACCAATCTATCCCTCAAGTCCTCCCACCTCCCCCACACTTCATCTCTCCTATGCTGTACCCCCAAGTATTCCCCAATCGTCTGCCAAAAATCCCCCAACACCTCACACTCTCCTAGCCAATGTTTGGGCATCTGTACATAACCCCCCTCCTGCCTTACATTATAGTACTCCTCACAGTCAAAGTAACCCCCTATGATAAGGTGCCCTGAGCAAAAGTTGAGCATAACATTCCACTGCAGCATTCACCACCAGACCACCCAGTACTTTGGCAGCATCCACTTTTGCACTGCAGCACTCCAGGTCCAAACACCATACCAGTCCCATTCTTCGCCAATTCCAACTCCTTGCCAACCGCTAGGCCACAGATCCTGGCCCAGTCCCCTTTGACATTCCATTCCATCACCTATGTCGAACTCAATTAAAGGAGTGCCACTCAGCAGTATATGATCCCATCTCCACATTGCCAGGTCCCAAGCCTCCTCTCCTTCATTCCCCTGCCAACGAATTCCAATGCAGTGCACCCCCTCTGCTATCTCCCACCAAAATCCTTTATATTGCAGTTGTTTAATGTTCTGAAGTCCAATTAATGAGAGGAGATCGCCAGTTGAGCCCCTTGGTGATGACCGCCTCTCCCAGATCTTCTGTAGCAGAGGAACCCAACCACCTCCTCTCAATTCCACTGCCCTCTTCAGCCACCATGCTCACAAGCAGTGTAACCATTTTGGAAAGTCAACCAGCCCAAGAACTCCTCATGCCACTGGTAGGGTCAAGATCTCCCAACCAATCTGACTCCGCCTTCTAGCCCAAATCCATCCCTTCGCTGACTTCATCAATCTCTTCACCACCCAGGCTGGGAAGTCCAGATGATATGCCAAGTACTACAACTTCAGCAGCCAGTAGACATTCAAAATCGAGACCTGCCCTGCCAGAGAAAATTATCTTCCCCCCCAACTCCACAGGGCCTCCTCTCAGATTCCAATCCTCTGCTCCCACCAAAGCCTGGGCAGAACTGACCTGTAGACTGACAAATAGATGCTCAAGTACTGCACTGCTTCACCAGTGGGGATGATTGTTCCTATAACCTCCCCTCCCACCAGGCCATTGCCGAGCACCATTGTTTCACACTTATGCCAATTCAGCTTAGCTCCAGAGTTCTCCTCATACCACTCTACAGTCTTCTTGAGCTCTTCAACATCAGCAATCAAACCCAAACCAACCACCATATCATCTGCAAAGGCCCCAACTTTCCATCCTATGCCAAAGACAGAGAGCCCTGCGATCCTCCACCTGATTCTATCCATAAGAGGCTTCAGGGACAGAGCATATAAGATGGGGGACAGTGGGTCCCCCTGGGGCACCCCCCTACCCAAGGGAAATACTACCCCTCTATGCCCATTACACAAGAGTGCAGCCCTACTCCCTTTCAGTAGGCTGATTATTGCTGACTGAAATTGGTACAGAACCCCCATTCTATCCAAAACTTTCGCCAGCCAGACTCTTTGCACCCAGTCATAAGCCTTCTCCTGGTCAAAGAAGACTAGACACCCATCTAGTCCACAGACCCTTGCCCCTTCAATAACTCCATATACCCAGGCAGTACCATCCCTGATGAGCTGACTGCCCACAAATTCCCTCTGCTCAATATCCATGACTTGCTGGGCCACCTTCTGTAGTCTTGCCACCACCACCTTAGTTACCAACTTTCTGTCCATATCTAGCAGCATTATTGGCCACCAGTTCTTCCAATCCTCCTGCCTTTCTTTGTTTTTATAAAGTAGCATCACCAGCCCAGGGTCCTGCTCCCCCACCCACCTCCTAGTCTATAGAATAAAGTCACACAATGCTGTCATCTCACCCATCACTCCTGAGACTCCAACCATTTGCTTCCCAAAGTCCCAGGGCAGACCATCCTCTCCAGGTGCTGAGCCTGGCATTGTCATGGCAAGAACCTGGTGGATCTCATTTTCCTGTACAGGCATCACCAGGTCATCTAGCCCCTCAACTTGTGGTAGGTACCAATCCTCCAATGTTCGGTCAATAGTCATGGCATCTGCCCCACCCTCCTCCTCACTCCAAAATCCACTCCATCTCTCCTTCAGCGATCCCAGAATATCCTGTACACCATGCACCAGTATACCATCTGAGTCCAACACCTCTTCCCACTGTTGCTGTACCCGCCTTGCTCTAAGGACCCTTGTAAGGAACTTGGAAGGCCTCTCTCCTTCCTCCAGACCCTGCCATCAGAGCCATGCTGCCAAGCTCTGGACCCTTGCCTCTTCCTCTTCCCGCAGCACCTGTTGTAGCTCTCCAACCTCCATTTTCACCCTCATTATTTTCCAATCTTCTTCTCCCTCCAACACCTTCAGCCTTGCCCACTCTTTCAGAAGCCTAGTCAATCTAGTAGAAGCCCAATGCACTCTTTGCCTCCTCTGCTTCCCTGCCTCCTTGCCAGCCTCACTCCAGTAAATCTTGGCCATCTCCTTCATCCTCATTCACCAAACCCCAACTGAGGCATCTTCCTGCTACCAGTTCTCCACCCTCAGCTGAATGTCCTTATCCCACTCATCCCACCAGGTCTTGTCATCTAACAAAGAGGAATTGAGGCGCCAATGTCCCGGCCCATCCCCACTTCCCCCAAAGCACCCCTGTCCCAAAAGCCCCCAGTGATCCGACCATGGACACCATTCCACCTCCAGTGACTTCCAAACATCTAGGCCCCAGCATTCTCCTAGATTCATCTTCATTCCCATGATAGATTCCTGAGCCTTATGGTGGGTTTCATTTCCTGCATACTTTTTGATGAGCCAGTAGACCATGGCTTCATATTCTAGCTCATCAGACATTGCTGCTTGTATCTGTCTTGCTAGTTCTGACTCTTGGTTGTTTGCTGTTCGATGGAAAATTCCTCTGGCTGGTTCTCTGAGCTGGGCTTTATAGATGGAAATTTTTCTTTCATCTGAGAGGTTTCTCAAGGCTGCAATTCCTTCAATTCCATCAAGGAATTCTCTGAGGTCTTCCTCTGGATATCCTGCAAAGATTGGCAATGAAGTGGCTATTTCTTTGTCACTTTCTTCTGATTCTGGTTCAGGTTCGGATTCGGATTCTGATTTGCTTTCTGAGCTGACACTGGAAATTGGGGTGCTTGAGTATCTTGATGATGGTGTTCTGGTACTTGGACTGAGTGGAATAGGCCTAGGTAGTCTTGTAAGAACTACTTCCAGTTCTGCAAAGAGTTGTGGTAGGGGTTCTATTGGTGAGATTGGTGGGACTGTGTGGGGTGTCTGGCTGTAAAGTATTGGGTTCATGTAATAAGATCTTCTAGTTCTTGTGCAAGTTCTCCAAAATCTCTAGCAGGGCTGTCTGTATTGTCTGATTGATCTGGTTGGGGGTTTTGGGCTGTACTGCCTTCTGGTTCTGGTTGGGATCCTTCTGATGCTGGGTAATTGGTAAGTCTTGAAGTAATTACTTCTCTTCCTGTCCAGATGCTTGTGATAACTGGTTCTCCTGTAGTAGCAGAGGTTGGTGTTGGGTCAAATATATCCAGTTTGACTGTGGGTTCTTGTGAGCTGAAAGGTCACATTGATTTTGAAATCTTCCCAGTTGAGCCCCCAAATATAACATGCTGGCTCAATGGAGGCAAATTACAAGGTTGGAGGTTGATGTAGTTTGGCTTGAGCCCCCAGTTACTTTGTCAAAAAGCAACAAAATGTTCTTGGTGTTTGGTAGTATAATAGTCAAAAGCTGGATATCTGTGAGCGATTTCCTTATTGGGATGGTTCTCTGGGTGTAACGGCGATTTGTATGTCTTTTCTTTTTTGGGTCAACTGGGAATGCCACAATTTTGTGTAGCAAGGCAATCTCCAAAAGTATGTGATTTTTGGGTCTGGTGATCTTGTATAGTGTGATGATCTTGATGCATGATGGTCTGGCAATTTAGTAGTTCTCCTTATGTGATTTCTGTGTGACAATCTCTGTGTTGTGCGATGGATTCCTTAGGCAGACATTCTGATAATTTGGCGGATAACTCAATTTGGCTCACTGGGAATCATATGGCATGGATTCTTCTTAGGCTCACTGGGAATAATGAATAACTCGGATGTCACGAGTTCTTCTGAGAGTGTGGACAACTCAAAAATGGCGGGTGACACGGATTCTTCCTGAATCGGTGGGCTTCTGGGAAATAACTTGGATGGCACAGATTCTTCCTGAATTGGTGGCTTCTGGGAAATGGTACAGATCCTTCCTGAATCAGCAGCTTCAACTGGGAATACTTATTCGGATTCTTGGCAAGTTATGTCAAGACTGGCTTCATTTGTACAGAGTTGCATTGATAGACTGGCTCTACTGTGAAGTTGCATCAACAGACTGGCTTGTGACAAGAATAAGGCTCTCTGGGAATGTGGCGAATAACTCAAAAGATGGCAAAGTTCTTTACTCGAACTTGGGCAGCAAATCTTCAGGCTTATCTGGCAAGCGAACTATAATGGACTCATTCTTTGTATCGGAAAGTGGACCAGAGTGGAAAAGGGGACCAATACTCGCAATCTCCTAACAGTGGCTGTAGAGTTCCTCTCAAAGTGTGGTAGGCAGACTTGTCTTTTGCTTTTGGATTCAATTTCGGACTGAGGTTTATTCACTCTTATCTCTGGGGTAATTTATACAAGTTGGTTGCTATCTGGTTACTATGTGGCTAACTATAGATCTGCTACTTATAGCAGATATACAGAGTCTGTATGGTGTACAGGACCTGTACAGTGTATAGAGTCTGTATGGTGTACAGAGTCTGTATAGGTAAACAGACCCTTTCTGATATCTCTGGCTATTTATACAGTTTTCTACAGCAATGGTTGCTGGTTACTATACTGTGTGTTCACGTCATCTTGCCTAATTGTTCCCATCATCTGGTTAAGATATAATTTGGATGATACATTTTGGTTTGTCACAATATTTGTTTCAGAAGACCATTAGTATTCTGACCTTTCTTTGATTGTTTCTTAGAGATTTAGCCATTTTGAATTTGGTTTATATTGTTGTTTGACTTCTGGACATTATCTGCATTTCCATTTGTATTTCATTTTTTAGCTATACTAAGAAAATTAATATGAAAGTCTGGACATTGGAGGGCCAATCATTTTTCAGTTATGTATTTAGTAATTTCAATCATTTCATCACTATCAAGCAATATAACAATGCAATCCCTGATTGCAGTACCTATATATGCACATGTGTTATGTCAAACTGTTTTGATTCCTTTGATTATCAAATTGCCATATACTATTGCATTAGTCCAAGAATATCCAGTGTAATTTTTTTTAACTCTTATGAACAGACTCAGAAACAAAATCTTTTCAAAGTCAAGGTTTATTGGTTTCAAGAAAAGAGTCATAATATGTATAGCAGCTTCCTTGCCATACTTGATGGCTTGTCTAATAGATATTTCTCCAAAATTCACTATTACAGAATCTGTATCACTATAAATGATCTCTATGTCATAATTATAATTATTTTCCTGTTTCAATAGTTTTTTGTATGAGGTCAATTATTTCTCTTCTGGATGCTATTACTAATGATGCAATTAGAGTACTCAGTAGATTGGAAAATGTAGCATCTATTATACCATATAATGAATTAGTACACAGTTTAGTTACCAACTGACAGATATTTAATATTGATTCTCAGTTTTTATTGGCTTCTTGTTTTTGTTATACTTTGATAGCTTTTCTAGCAGCATGTAATGTTTCAAGAATCTCAGGCACAAGTCCTTAGCAAATGTGGGTTTTGATAAAATAATAATTCATAGGTGTATTTTTGTAGTCCAAATCTTCAATCAATTCACAATGTACATATATATTTGGATTGCCATCATTGTTCATTTGCTCATTGTTGACATTGAAAATTTCCATATTTTTGTTGTCATTTTTAATAGTTGACTGTATCTTACATATACTCATAGTTATGCTTTGTGAAGAGTCTCAAAGTAATATTGTGAAACACAAATTGTGAGCTATTATTATTGATAGATACAATAAAGTGAAGTCTAGTATGACTATTGGATTATTATTATAAAAACCTGTTTTTGGCATTAATATGGTCACATCTTCATAAGATTCCTTGAATTGGTCATCATTCAACCATTAAATCATATAAATAAAAAATCCTTTTTCTTTTGCCTTTTGATAAATCAGTGATAATGATTGAATCAATTGCCCTCTTATCAGTAGATACCAGAATGGTACCCCTGTCACATATGCTAATTTAATGTAATTGTATAGACTTGTATAGAAATCCATCAAATTCAACACCAATCTTGCATTCTGAATGTAATATTTTGCAAGTTTCTATCTGTCAATATCACTTTCTCTGTATAATATAGAAATCATTTTGTGAGATATATCTTCTTTTTGTTTATTCAAATAGTATTTATAGATGTCATTTAGTGAGTTACCACTAGGTAACTTGTGATCTTCATGGATAATATCAAATATATCAAAAACTCATTATCTGGGTATTTTTATTATTGTTTGCATTTTAAAACCATGCAATTTGGTACATTTTTTCTCATCTTTCTGTATGATTAATTTTCATTTATTTACTCTCTCTAAGAAAAAAAATGACTCATTTTGAACAGTAGTACTGCTCATCTCACAATATATGGAATATCAAAATCTGTAATATTGTAACTGGTTACAACATCTGGGTCTTCTTTCAGAAAATACCTTTTTCATACTTTGAGCAAATCTCTTTCATTGCAAAACTCAAACAGATTACATCTGTGAATTGGTTTATATCTGCCTAATACAAATATAGTTTCCTGTCATTGTGTTGATTGTCTCAAGATAGCTATCACACATCCTATCTATATAATAGGATTAAATTGATATTCAGGAAATTTTTCCAGTTATCTACAAACCTCTATATTGATGCTTATCACCTTTAGAGGAGCAATTTATAAGCCATAATCAATTTTATCATCATATCGAATATTCCTGAGATCTGAGATTTTTGTTATAATCTTGTATTGATAAGTGGACATTCTTTTGGTACTATCACAAAGCATATACTTATTTTTGTCAAGTCTTATCCAGCCAGCCCCAGTAATTCCAGTGTCAATCATAAACCATAAATCAGGAGAAATTGTGTTTTCATATTTGAATCTATTATATGCAAAATAACACTCCCATGGCCCAATTTTAGTACTTATTATTATGCTCTCAAAATACTTTATCATACATTTTAACAGATTACTTGTGTAGAACAACAATTTTATGAATTGTGATTGTTTGTCACCAGTGTAATCATAAATATCATATCTTTCCATGACTTTGCAGCTAGCTGATATTATCTTAGCATTTATTATAAGCTAACTCTTAAACTTGTAAATATGTTTTTTATTTACAGATTTTGCCACCTGAATGTAAAAATATGGCAGAAAACCCATAACACAACAGAATACACTATAACCTTCATTTATAATTCTCAACATCGTGATGATCTCACCACCATTAATTTCTCTGTAGGCAATATCTATCTGTTGAAACAATAGGGGGTTTTTTTTGGATCTAATGTGGCAGTTATAGTTTCTGGAACATGTATGAATGTGGGTGGGTTTTAAGGTTGTGTATCTATCTGAGAAGGTGGTAGTATTGATTTTCATTTAATTGAGTTAAATCAGTTATTTTTATTTTGACTAAAGTTCAATAGAGGCATTGTGTATTGTGTTTGTTTAATAATATGGATAATATCATTAGAATCGAAATAAAGCAAAAACAGTTTGTTTGCAGTTTAAGTACACAAAATTATATAATATGTATAATATATTATACTTTTTGGTAAATTACTGTGACATCATCATATGTTGAAATTTGAATTAATAATTTCCAGATTGATAATCCATTTGCAATATTCAGAGTATAAAGATGTTATTTTAAAAATAATATAATAAATTTGATTTCTCTTTTCTGAGCTTTATGTTATAAACAAAAGTACTCTTTACCTTTGGCTGGTACATTTACCTATATATAGAAGAGACTAGTGTATTTTGCACTGCACTTGATATTTTTCCTAAAAAAAAATACATTATCTGGAAATATATGTCCAAAATCAATTTATATACTAGATTCCAGCAGAAAAGGTGAATTTCAACAAGCTAAAATATATTTAATTTTGGACATATATTTACTTATTTTCTCTCTCTCTCTGGGTCTATAGTGAAATATATCAATGATAGCTCCAGTATATACTATAGCCTAGATGTTATTGAAAGGTTCATAGCTAGTTACTAACAAGAACCTTGTGTAGTAGCGATTCACAATCTGACCTTTATTGATATATCTATTATCAATAAACTACTGTATCTTATGGTTATAATTACTTAGAACAAAAATGGTCAAGTGATAATTGCATAGAAAGAAGAGTTGGATTTTATCATGGTTCGGTTGGATTTATGGATAGATGAAAGCATGTTGAAGAATTGATAAATTATTTTTAAGATATAAGAAGTATCTTGAAGTTATCAGACCATGCAGCTCCACTGCTGAAGATGATGACTTGTTCACTCTTCAACTTCAATTGTTGCTCAATAATATGTATTAGCTTTGGTCAACATGACCTTGAATAAGTGTTTTGTCATTTATATACATCATGTTTCATGACCAACAGTGTATATTATGGCTATAGTAATTATAATCTTTGTGAAATATTGAATTATAAATATTTTTGATCTACATATATTCTCAAATTCATAGAGTATCTTTTTGATGTTCTTTTTGTGAGCCAGTTCAATGATCTTAGTACTGGTGAATTATTGTTTGTCTATACAACTTGATAGATCAATTCTTTTGTAATTGAATTTTAATTATATGCTCATTTATATTTAAAATGTTAATATTTCAACTATTTACATTCCTAGCTTACTTTGTGATTACGAATAAAAAATTATAATATGAAAATATATAATAGATGAATTTTATGACAATATGATATTTTGAAAATTTTGTATAATACAGAGCTTTATATTTCTGTTTATCAATATCAAAGGAATGCAATTGATAAGAAGAAGTGATTAAAATATTTGAATGATGAAATCATAACACATCACTAATAAAATATCCTTTTCAATGTTTCAACTATCTTTGTTTTTGATATTTAGTTTTCTGCTGTCGTTTAATTTGCATCAATTCATATTTAGAAAAACAACAACAATTATCAAGCAGTGTCTCATTTAATATATCTCATTAATATGTTTATAGATGAGAGTTATGAACAAATCATCATCAATTTGCCAGTATATAGATCGATATAATGGATATTTACACTGTCCCCTTTTTAAAAGATGTCACACTATATTATATTGGTTATTTTCCACAGCAATCTATAATGGAGTATTACAGTATTTATCTATTTTATCCAACCTACATCTATATTGAAAAATGTTGAATACTTTATCAGTAATATCAGTGAATTGAACAACTTCATGCAAAGGATATCTATAATTACAATAATGTAAAATATAGTGGATAGTATCAATATGATTGAATTTTACAGTAATTTTTAAATGGTCTTCCCAAGCATTTTTTTTGTAATTCAATCTTTTTGTAAAAAGGAACAAAAAGGTATCAGAATTGATATCACGGAATTGAATAATGATATCTAGTGGATGTTCAAGTTGTTTGAAAAATTTTCAGATGAATGTAATATCCATAATGATAGATTTGAAATATTTACAAGTATTGGAAACATTTCTCAAGAACTCTGAAAAGGGTGTGTGAGTTGGTCAAAGATTGTAAAAGATCTTCATCCATACTTCTATAGGGACATATCAGTTATGATTAGTTTTCATTTATTTTTGGTATTTTTATATATATTTAAATCAATTACAATGTTATTGAAAGTAAAATTTAACATATAAAAATGTTAAGTCTGGTATTTTTATACATTAAATTACCATTGGTCTGTCTATATTGAACAAGAATAAATTATTTTATTATTATACAATCATTGACCTATATCTTAGTAAATTTTTGAATATATACTTTCACAGATGAAGTGACCTGGCAGGTAATATGCTATGCCATAATCAACATCATTGGTATGGATAAGAACATGTATTATTATTCAAAGGTAATGTTATAATATCCCTGTTTCTTATCTGACTGCTATAATTTATTATATTGTAACGTGCCGGCTCAATGGAGGCAAATTACAAGGTTGGGGGTTGATGTAGTTTGGCTTGAGCCCCCAGTTACTTTGTTAAAAGCAACAAAATGTTCTTGGTGTTTAGCGGTATAATAGTCAAGATCTGGATACT
>RBNI01007045.1:0-10711 GCA_003990745.1 Jimgerdemannia flammicorona | reverse complement strand
TTTTTTAATGGACTCAATGCTCTGCAGATTTTTATTGAAAGAAAACCTAGACTATATAGGCCAAAACTCTCTTCCACCCCCCCCTCCCTGAGCACTATACTTCTATTAAATCTAGACTAGCTATTGTCCAGCAGCTCAATTATATTACATGTAGTAGGGTCTAATATGGTCTACATCTCATTCTGCATACTATATTCTCCCTATTACCAGAGAAAATCAACCATATACTAATGACTAAAAATATATGCCTGAAAGCCCAATATATATAAGGCTATATTTGAGTCAAATAGAATAGTCTCTATTATCTCAAGAAGAATAATAGACAAAGAAAAACCCCCATTAAAGTATATCATAATAGATAGAGCCTAGTTCTCCCAGATGAGATAAGTAAAGAACTTATACATGAGGTGGGAGAAGATCTCTAATACCCCACTATTCAAGCTTATGGGCCTCAATTATGTTATTATATCAGCTTTTAGTTTTAGTTAAGTATAGTTAAGATATCTGAAATAAGTAGTCTCAGACCTCCTGATCCCTCTCTGTAACTGGGACCTGACTCTATAAATCACCAAAAGAAGCCATGAGTGATACCTATCACCTAACTGCTCTATACCAATCAGAAGGCCCCACCAATATAGTATCTATCTCAGCCCCAATAACTACCCCCAGCCTAGTACTCTACTGGTTCACTATTATTATTCTTCCTCTTATCTATGATGGCTATCTCTTCTTCTATCCTGACATTATCTGAAAACAGTCACCTATACCAGAACTATGCTTACTGGGAAGCTCACTAAAGCCAGAGGACTCCATCACAGGTACTGAGGACTTATAGGTAATCTATACTAAGTACTTGATGTCCAAGGTCAGCCAACTCCCTATATAATCTGTAATACATCAAGATGACATCTTATTAGTGATGACAAAAGGAAGAAGGTGCTGCACCAAAACAGATATACCCCAGACATAGCTAGAGATATCAGAAACTGTGAAAAAATAGAGAAGATACCAATTAGATACTGATAAAAGGACAACTCATCACTATTGCCCTCCTCTCACTATACCTATACAGGTACAGCAAACTATACTAGAGTAGAGGGTGAGAAGTTAGGAGAAAGGAGACCTAGATAGTTGTCTGCCAAAACTATATAACTAGTATAGTAGCAGAGAAAAGAGATGAGTAGCAATATTATTTATTGATTGCTTAAATTTTTATATATTAAGTAATATATATAGCTTAAGAATAATATAGTTATATATAAGCTACATATAGGGCTATCTGGACTATACTAGATATGGATGTAGCACTAAGTACTTTGCTGAGTTGGAATGCAGTTATGTAGTATAAGTATGATCTGATATGTCAAGAGATCGTCTAACTGCTGAGTCAGTTCACAGTCACATCGTATAAGGCTAATCTAACTATACTATGACTACTAATCTATTTATAGGTTTACACGCTGTCTGGGTAGTCTTCAATGACATCACCATCGATTGCATCATCTCTGAAGAAGTAGTTGTCTAGGAAGAGTGGTTTGCGGATTACTTCTCCTTGTTGGCTGAGGTAATAATACATTGGAACTTCATCTCTGTCCCACAGGATAGCATTGTCTGTTTCATATACTGGGTAAGGTGTTGGTGGACGAAGGAGGGGTGTATTGTTTTTGCTTTCATCAGATTTGCTGTCTGCATACCTTCTATAGATTATAGCACTATGAGTCATGGAGTTGTAGTAAGCTAGTGGCTGTGGTTCATGTCGCTCGTACTTAGGTGGTGGAGTTGTTGGTTCAATCTCGAGGGTTATCTGGAGGTACAGGTTGTGTTCTCCGGTCTCTTCATTATAGTTGAAGTAATCGGGGGTGAATGCAGGTTGGTATTTGTGCCAGTGGTCATTGTCCCAATAAGTCTCATATGTAGTTATGAACTGTTGTAAGTTCATCGGCAAGGTTGGTGGTATGATCAGGGTTGGTAGAGATCCTTGGCTTGAGGTCATGTCAGTGTCAGAGGGATCATTGTCTTCTGCTTCATCTTCATCGAAGTTGATTATATCATAGATGTCCTTCATGGCGTATCCAACTTGGGGCATTTGCAGGATGTGGTCGTTGGGGTGCAGGAAGGTTCTGTCAGTAGTCTGAACATACTTGAGATACTTGTGGTTGAGTTCTTGTATCATATCATCGATTTGACCATAGGACAGGGTAGCAACCATTTTGCTGGTAGTAACTCGGAGGTGGGGAATAAAGGTGCTATACTCATAGAAGAGTTCTCGGTGTTTGTGGGCGATGAGCTTCTGGTGTTGAGACATCTGGGTAATGTCTGTATCATGGTGGTGTTCAACTATGTCTTCCAGGAGGGGTCGATCTGGTAGTAGCTTGAGATTTGTCTGATCTGGTGGGCCTTGTTAAGCATGTTCAGGGCATTCCATTGGGCTTCCATGAAGTAGAGGGGTGCGAGGCTATGGATATTCATGAGGGGCAGAGGGGGTGTGGCTCGGTTGACAATGGTATTCCAAATGTCAGCACAGATGCGATTGTAGATCTCGGTGGTTATGTTTGTGTGTTTGGAAGTTGTAGTTGTTATTTGTTTTGGTTCTCTGTTTCGATGCGTCTCAGGGCTCAGTATATATACATCTGTTCTTGATTGGTAAGATTCCGTTTGTATGAACCTTGTGTTCCATGACTTCGTATTGACTCAGCTTTGTGCGCTGTGACTTCTGTTTGACTCAGCTTTGTAATCATACAGGTGATTTCCAGATTTGTTCAGAGGTTGCATGCGATTTCAGTAGCTTGTTAAGAGGGTGACATGTGATTTCTGTGGCTTGGAGGTTGTGTGCTTACAAGAAGCAATCGTCAATTATAAAGAGAAGAGTACATTCCAATGCCATGGGGGCATCGGCCACTTGGTACATATCTGTCTTTGATTTTTTTGTAGAATTGTTCTTCTTTGTTCATGGTAGATTGGGCTGGGGCCTTGTTTGATGAACCAAATCCTTTGGATCCTCAGATGGTGGACAGTAGTTCAGGGACTTCCTTGACTATCAGGTTTGACTCGATTTTTTCGAATAGGATCTGGGTAATGCAGAATCCAATGGGAATCTTGAAGGGTGTCCAACTGTAGTTTCGAATGAGGACAATAATTTTGTCTGTGTAATCTTTGTCAATGACTCCTCCTTCTACTGAGAGTCCTTTCAATGCTAGGCTGCTACAACAGCATATTCTTCCAACATGTCCTTCAGGAATTTGGATACTGATTCCTGTGTAGACTTGCTTAACTTCTCAGTTAGAGACTGTAGCTTCTTTGGCTGCATACAGGTCATATCCAGTTGCTTTTTGACTTTCTTTGGTTGGGGCCTTAGCAGTTTGTCTTAACTTGACAAAGTCTAGTGTTTTGGTGGTCAGATTGTTGAGGTGGTGTAGAGTGGTAACAGTTGCTCATATTGCTGTTTGGGGTTTTCAGTTAGGGCAGGCACTGGCCATGTGTCCTATCTTTCGACAATAGAAGCATGCTCCGCTTCTTCTAAGTTCATTCCTTTCACCTTCAGTGAGTTTCTTGAAGGTACTTGGCTGGGTGGGTTCATAATTTCTGGGTGTCCATGAAGTGAATGTTGAGGGAGCTCGGGATGCTTCATGCTTAGGTTCTTCTTTCTTGGTCCAAGTCTTTTCCTTGTTGTTGAATTGTTTTCAGGACAGAATGGGTCCAGCTGTTAGGATCCGCTTGACCATAGTCTTGATTCTTGCCAGGCACTATTGTTGGTGGTCACAACCAACTGGGCATCCTTGTTCTCGGATTTTTCTAGTAAGCCATTCAGGCAGGGCATAGAATAGATGATCTGCTCTTGTACCATTTCATACTTCATCATTGGCAATATATCCTAGGCCAACAGTATTCAGGAGTAACTCGAGTTTTGTATAGAAGGTTTCAAATTCCTCCTTACCATATACATCGAATTTAAGATTGCAGAGTTTTACTTGGGATTCAGTGATCATAGTTTCACTGCAATATTGAGCAATTATAAGTTGTTTAAGTCCAGAGACTGCAGGATGGGCTCCATATCCTGGGGCATTATTTGCTGCATTCTGAGCAACTACTGCAGGTCGGGTGTCCCATGTGAGGGGTTTTTTGGAAAAGATTCACCACCATTCTTCAGCAAGTCCTTGGAAGAATGTAACAACTTGGTGGACATAGGCTGTAGTGGTAGCAAAGAGTTGTTCCAGAGTGTGGTCTTGATTGTTTGTCAGAACATAGTCAGCGACTCATTCATTGGTCTATTGATTGGCTTTGAAGTTGGTATCAACTATACTAATAAAGCTTTGGACTTCTTGTGCAGTACCATTGAAGGTAGGTAGACTCAGATTTTTTGTAGGTCAGATCTGTTTGGCTAAGGCAGTAATGGTTGCTGCCATTATGGCTACCTGGGCTATAAGGTCTAGAATCTGTTGGTTTGCTATATTGTTTACTGGAGGCAGTTGGACTGCTGGTAATAGTGTTGCTGGTACTACTTGAGGTACTGGTGCAGAGTGTGATGGGGTTCTTTGAGTCTGTGTAAGTTGCTGGAGTAATAGTTGTGGGTCTGGAGTAAGGGCTTGATAGATAGCTGTCTGTTGCTGTGTAGGTATATTCTGTCCTGATGGAGGTACGTCTCCTTTGGTAGTGTATCTGAGATCGAATTCACTGAGATACTCCTCCTCCTCTTCAGTTTGGTCCCCGTGTACTTGGGTTTGCTCAGTATCAAAGTAGACAGAATCAGTTGTATATCTGATTTCAGATAGACTTAATTCAAAGTCAAGTTCTGGTTCAGTATTGGTTTCAGATTCAGGTAGGATTGTAGCAGGGCCTGCTTCAGGTTCGGGGTCAGGTAGTAGATATAGGGTTTCTCTTACTTCTTCCTTAAGAATATAGCAGGCCTTGCTATTCTAGAATCAGTAGTATAACACAATCTTAGTCCTGGTTCGGTGAAAGTCAGTAGAGTTGAGCCACTTGGCTACAGAGGCTTGGGCTTCGTGAGGAACTAAGGCTAGAAAGGCTGCTACTGGTTGTCCTAGATTGCTCGGGTTTGTGGAGCTGACAAAACTCTTGTTGAGAAGAGTAAAAAAGGCTTCTATAAGACCTTCTTCATCCTGACTTACTGAGTGTAGTGCAAGGAGTTCGGTGAATAGGATTTCACCTATTTGCTGGTTTAATCAAAGTACTTCTTTCTTTAAATGAAGTTTGTCCCACTTGTTACAGGTATGGAGGTCAAATTGTCCTTGTACATCAGGTTCAATTCTCTTCAGATTGTCAGATGGTTCAGAATAAATTTCAGTTCAGAGGTTAGGCTTTATACTAACTTGTAGGAATTTGCAGAAGAGTTTGTAGCGGGGTGAGGAAGTGTCTTGAAGCGGAATTGGATTGTAAACCGCTGCTACCAAGTTGTAAGAGGGTTGCTTTTTAGGGTAACTGTTACATAGTTCTGAAAGGGTTTTCTGGAAGTTCTGGATATTCTGGAAGACTGTTTTCTTATAGTCAAGATCAATTTTATATGGAGTATGTCCTCTACACTTATTGATTTCAAGATTGGGTTAACATCTCAACCAAAGTCCTTTTTTGGACTAGTTCTGGGTGTTCAGGATTTTCTGTATTTCAGGAAGTTCAAGTAACTAAGACCAGCTTAGTTGAATTGGCATATCACTGCAGACAATACCCAATTAGGAAATTTCATGATGGAGTTAGGAGTGGGACCTAACGGGGAGTGGATTTACTTAAGAGTAGTTTATGGGTTATTAAATAGATTTATTTGCTATTCATAATATTGCTATACTAGGAGTAGTTGTATAAAGAGATATTGTGAGAAAGTGTGTTTAGATTGTTCAGGTCTGAGATTCTGAGGTCTGGGGGAGGGGGTATTTATATTAGTGAGGGGTTATCTGGACTATGCTAAATGTGGATGTAGCACTAAGTGCCTTGCTAAGTAAGAATATAGTCACATAGTACAATAGTGATCTGATATATCAAGAGATTGTCTGACTGCTGAGTCAGTTCACAGTCATGTTGTACAAAGCTAATCTAACTATGCTATGGCTGCTAAGCTATTTATAGGTTTAGGTACTGTCTGGATAGTCTTCAATGACATCACTATTGATGACATCATTGCTGGCAAAGTCTGAGTAGTTTTCTAACTTCTGACATCATCAGTTTCAAGATATCATTACTTCTATCTCTTGCAAGATTAATACTGTCCTTGGTGACAGTAGTTGTACAAGGATAACAAGTCTTGGTTCTCTTTTTTTTTGGTCTGCTGGTGCATTTGCGAGGACTGGCCATTCTCGTCTAGGGCGAGAGCTCCCAATGTCGCGGCTGGGGGTTTGAACCTCTCGGAAATGATATTTTCTGTAATCCAAGGCAATTTCTAGTAGTAATATCTATCACGTGGATGGCTTGAGATTGGTTTCAATATTTGTTGGCTTTCTTGAGTTCAGATGAAGCGTCTATCACTCTCTAATAGAGGTGACACAGATAGAGTGAATAAAGTTGTTCAAATGTATTTTGCTTCTGCTAAGTAATGAGGTCTTGTATAGTCGCAGTGTATCTTAGTCTTGAGTTGATAAGTGCAGTTCATGAACCTTTGGGTAGATGAGATAGGGTTCTTCTTATCTCAATTTGAGTTTGGTACTTTTGGTTTTCTTTTATAATAGTATAGTATACTAAACTAGTTATAGCGGTTCAGAGTTAGTCTTATGGTTGTAGTACTTCTTCTAGTATTCTTGTATCTTGACAGTGGGTTCTTGTGCTTGCTGGCGTATTTTGTGTAACCAGATGATCTCTTATTTTGTAGTCTCGCATGTGGTTTCCAAATTAGTTCTGAGGATGCTATGTAATTTTGGTAACTTGGAGGTTGTATGCTTACAGAGTACTAGTAGAGGATTGGATAACTCTATTATTTAAGAGTTTCTGAATGTATTCTTTCTTAAATACCTTTTAGTAATATAGTATTCTATAGGACTTCTGTTAGATGAGTGTTGTATTTCCTGTATTTATACTATAGTAGTATGAGAGGCTATATGGTAGATTACTATAGTCTATATTAAAGATATCTTAGTATTTATGAAGAAGTTCTACTAATTGTTACTATTACTGAGATATTAATTCTTCTTCAATATTAGTGAAAGACTTTACTTTCTTCTGAATCACAAAGAGGCCTTTTCTTTCTTCTGAGACTTTTTGCTATTTTTCAATAGATTTAGTTTATAGACTTCTCTGTGGGTTTGATTGAAATAGGGCACTAGATAGCCTATGATAGTTTCTTTCAGTAGAATGAGACTTTCTCAGCTTTGGTTAGTTGCTTGAGAGTATACAGAATTTATCTTATCAGAAAACATATGTCCTTCTATATTCAGGTTCTCATTAGATTTGAAGAAGAGGTTTTTAAGATCAGATAGTACAAAGATTTTGAAGATAGTCTGCTCTCCTGATTCTAAGATGAAGTTCTTATATATGTAGCTTGACTAATTGATAGTATATTTGTTAAGGAGTATTCTTCTTAAAGTAGTTAATCTGGAGGAGATATACTTCTTTCTTATTAGAGCTTTCAAATTCTTCAACTTATCTTATACCTTGAGTCAGTTTAGAGACTTTTTATAGTTGGGGAGTTTTGATCTTTATGAAGATTGCTTATATAATCTTTTGTTCTTTATAGATTCAGTACTATTCTATACTACTATTATTTAGGATGATCTTAATTTTGCCTATATATTTAGGGTCTATTGTTTCTCCTTCTATAGTTATTCCTTATCTAGTAAGTCTGGACCTTGAGATCAGTTGGATATAAGTTCCTTTAGATGACTATATAGCTAGTCTTATACTAAGTATTATTGTTCTTCTAGACTTAATAGATTTATCTCTAAAACTATGAAAGTTATATCTCATATCTTCCTGGTAAGCTTTTGTTAGATATTTAGCTATTAGATATAGTAAGATATATTAGGTAATATCTTTATAGAGTTTGGATTGTCCTTGAGCTGAGGCTTTAGTAGAGATACATATGTCTCCAGACTTTAAGATTGAGATACAGCCATCTGGCTCCAGTAGAGGGGTCTTGGAGATAATTGATCACTCTTTTTCCCATGAGATCTAGGGCTTCTATGAAGTTAATGACATCTTTTACCTATTCTTGACAGATTGTATATCTGATGAGAGCTAGGATGTTATCTCTCAGATTATAGATTTTAAGAGTCTTTTTCTTCAGATCTGAGCTCTGTTATCTCCTTTCTTCAGTATATATATGGTAACATATTAGCTTAGGTAAATCTTCTGATGTAAACAGTTTTGGCAGTCTGGGTGTTTTCCATGATTGCAATATCCCATTGCCTGAAAATACAGTTCTCAGTTATTGATTTCTTGCTACCTTGGGAATTGATATCCATTCCTATCATAGGTTGGGGGGAGGGTGGCTAAGGGCTGTACTTCTGTTCAGGTAAAGTGTCCTCATCCATTAGCTTGTCTTTTCAACATTGTGGTGGTTTCTTGAAAGGTAGTTGTCTGTGTAGTTGTGATTGGGGATCCTGGTCTGCAGTGTCTCTGTCTTTCTTGTACCCACGGTATTTTCGTTGGCTGTATTGTCACTGGTGGCATCAATACAGGTTGTTCCAACCCACAGACGGGCCCGGTTCCGGAGTGAGTACAATTCTGCAGTGACCGATGGGTAAGTTCGGTAAACAGAAAGTCGTAGTCATGCCGTTGGTCCCAAATGACGTCAGTTTTATATTTTCTTTTAAGGTATCTAGTACATTAAATATAAATATTTATATTATTATTTAATTTCTCTTAGATCTATTAATAATTTAATATTATTATATAATCTGACTAAGAAGATTAAGGATTCACTGTAAATATTATAAAAGCTTTTAAGGATCAAATGCAGGTTGTGTGATTGTGGA
This sequence comes from Jimgerdemannia flammicorona, assembly GCA_003990745.1. NCBI lineage: Eukaryota > Fungi > Mucoromycota > Endogonomycetes > Endogonales > Endogonaceae > Jimgerdemannia > Jimgerdemannia flammicorona. The sequence goes on along the minus strand of RBNI01007045.1, from coordinate 1,799 downwards.
TGGTATGATGCTATCACCGTGCCAGATGGGTTCTACGCACTCGACGCCGACGTTTTCGCTTCCTCTCTTTATGTTACGTTTCGGCGTTTTCGGGTACAATTCGCCTTTTTCGTTCTTCCGAATATAATGTTCCCGCTCCATTTTATTTTGTCGACGTTTTCGAACCGCAACATCTGCTCTCCTTTGCTTGCTGCTTCGACGCCATTTCTCTACGGTTGTTTACCTGTTATTCCCAAGACTAAGTGTTCTTGCCTTTCGACGATTATTACGCTGATTACATGTTTCGGTATTCTGGCCAATTTGAAGAGTTCATTCTTGGTCGATTTGGCCTTTTCGTATGTCAAGTCGGTGTCCTCCCCTTTTTACATTCCTTTTCACAATCGGTATTCCTCTTCATTTATGAACAGGCAGTATGACGGAAATCATTCTGCGGTGTCTCCTCTCAGTCGTGATCCCGAGAAAAAAAAAAACAGTATCTTTATACTCAGGAAGGCCATTGAGATTTCTACAAGGTCGTCGTACCTACGGTGGCAAGATAAATCGCTAGAGGAGAGAACTGGACTTATCAGCTAGATGGCGTTGATTACAACTCAAAATGTATCCAACTCGTCGTCATTGCTCGTAAGTATGACAGTTATGGGATATATCAATTATTTTTTAATCCGTAAGAAACCATATTTCGTCTTTTACACTGTTTCATTCAGACTTGAAAATTGCGAAGCCTAGCTTTTTGTTCTGATTAACTGCCTATATTTTATGTTGATGATTATCTAAACACTTGATATTCCGACTTGTGACACGTATGCTTCTATATATATATGACACAGTGAAGCCTATCGCTGAGGAGTGGAGTATCGTCAATGTTCCTATCACCAGCTCTCCTCACTGCCATTTCATTTTTAACTTGTCTTATCTCGCTCTACATTACCATCCGCAGCTGCCCAAGGTATGCATTTACTTTCCCTTTTATCATGCTATTTCTTAATTATGGTAAGCAGTGCATGCTCTGGATCTCGTTCGCTGAAGGCGTCGATACATGGAACAATTTATGTAGTATAGATTGTACTTTTACTATTTGTAGTTCGCCGTAACTCTTTTTGCGCACCTAACCGATATGTAAATACTACAAAAGATTTCAATGGAATCGCCTATAATGCCGTCGGCATTACATGCCAGCCTGGATACGGGTTCTCTGTAGACATTTACCAAGTTGGCATGTTTGAAAGTTGTTCCGTCGTTTATTCTATTTTATTTTATTATTTTTTTTCCAGCCATTCATCCGAGTTCGGTTTTTTCCGACGAGGTTTTTGGAACGACCGACAATGCGCAACAAATGACAGCGCACTTTGGGCATTATCATCGCTTGACACTATCAGTGCTATGCAAAAACAGCGTGACATCCGACATCCATTACATTTTCTAGGTTTATTTTTTTGTGTGCAGCATTGGATGCAAGTATTGCTATTTACAACTACAATGAAATGACCAGTAATAAAATATTATCTACGTACGAGCTTGCAAAAGATTGAAGACGAAAGCAAACCATGAACATGATGTGCATCAGCAAAAACAAAAAACAAAATTTAGGTTATGAGCTTGTACAAGAATTTTACAAAAAAAGTAAAAAAAAAAAAGCAGGTGACCAGATGCAATGTTAAAAATGTAAGTATGCAACGTAGATAAATTGTTACAAAGAAAAAAAGAATAACACATGGAAGGAAATGAAGGTATTGACATTTGACATGCTGCGACAAGAAACCAAATTCAGGAGTCTGAAGCGAACAGAGTGGCAAAAAAAA
>RBNI01007044.1:0-10714 GCA_003990745.1 Jimgerdemannia flammicorona | reverse complement strand
CCCCCGCCCCTATTCCCCCCCCCCCTACTGTCTGACCCTCCCATGGGAGCCCCTCTCTATCCCTCAGCTAAAGCTATCAATATCTTCCCCAGTCCTAGCCAACTATCCAGATCAGATACCATCCTCCCCATCTTGACCTTATCAGCAAAGATCATCCTCTCCCCTCCTTATTGTCTCATTCTGCCCCTCCCTCTACCACCAACACTACAGCCCACCATAGGGGCTCTGGCATTTCCAAACCATCTCCTTGCCTTCTCCAGACCTACTGCCAGCCAAAGACACTACTGCTCCCCTGGCTTACATACTCACTAGTATGCTCATTGCTGTCCATGTTGATAGTCTCCTTTTACCAAAAATGTTTTAGAAAATATTGTCTGAGTCTTGTGTCACCTAAATGTTACTGGTGAAAGATGAGTATATAATAGTCTATGCATATTCACAGAGTATAATCCTTCTTCTTGATGAATAAGACTGATGAGTTATAAGGATATTTGCTTGGCTAAATGGCTCCTTGTGCAAATAGTTCTTCTAGTTCTTTCTTGACTACTTTAATTTCGAGTGGTGATATGTAGTATATATGTTTCTTAGGTGGTACAGCTTCTGGGGTCAGTTCAATTTCATAATCAACTTCTTGTGTAAGCAGTAGACCAGATAGCTTGTCTGAAAAGACATCCTTGAATTCTTCTAGCAGTAACTTGATGCTTTCATTGACTAATAGCCTCTTGTCTTGTTTCTTAGAACAGACCATTATAATAAAGGCATACATTGCCTTCTTGAGTACTTTCTTATACTGTATAGCTAACAGTATTGCAATCTGGGTCTTGCTTGTAGTCTTATCTATCTTAATAGTAATATTGGCTCTATCTTGAAGTAAGGTGACTTTATTCTTATACCAATTGATGTCTGGGTTGTATTTCATAAGTCAGAGTTTTTCTAGAATTAGGTCATAATCTTCTAGTGGTACAATCTTGAAGTCTACTCATTCCCAATATTTCTGGATCTTGATGGATAGTTTGGCAGCAATTGACTTAATGGGGTACAGAGTACTATCTGTAGTAACTATACTATTATTCTTGGGTATAGGCTTGATAAGAATCTTGAGACTTTCAATGAGGTTCTGATTGATGAAGTTCCCTGTAGCTCTACTGTCTATGAGTACTTAAACTTCTTTTCCTTTGACTAGGCCTTTGAAAATGAACCTTACTTGAGCTCAATTTTCAGTAAGACTTGCTGCTTAATTGGTACTACCAAAATCTTTTTGATCTCATTTAGTTTCAGGGAGTTCTTGGACTTCTATAATCTTAAGTTGACTGGCTCTTTCTAGGATCATTTGTGCAACTTGGTCTCCTTTCTTGACTGTGTAGTCTTGATCCTTCTGGTTGATAAGCAGAACTTGAACTTATTCTTGAAAGTCTAGGTCAATGACACCAGTACCTATATCTAAATGATGTTTGATACTAAGTCCTGATTGTGGTACAATTCTAACATAATATCCTTCAGAGTATTGAACTGTAATTCCAGTAGGCACTAGAGTTTGGCCCTTGGCTGGAATGGTGACTTATTTGACAGAGTATAGGTTAAGATCAATAGTTTCTTCTGTTTGATACTGAGAAACCTGGGCCTTCAGGTGAAGCTTCTTGATCTTGAGCTCAGATTGACTAGTAGTGGGGTTGATGGGTATGTCTTTGGACAACATAGTGACTGGTCTTGAGAGTTTGCTAGTCTTCTTAGGACATTTGGTTGCAATGTAACCTGTTTGATGATAGAAGAAACAAGCTTCAGATTTCTTCTGGTGGTCCTTTTCTTCAGGAGTAAGCTTAGTGTTCTTTTTGTTTATAGTGTCCAAATCTATTAGTACTGAGCCAACTATCCTTAGATAGTTTCTATGGTAGTTCTTAAAGTAGTTCTTCTTATAGTATTCTGGTTCAAAGTAGTTGCCAAAGGTGATGACATTAAACCTATTAGCAATTCTCATAACTTTATCAAGGTTTTTGAGCTCTTTTAGCCCAATCTTGACTTATGTATTTCCCTTCAGACCTTGGATATAGCAGTCTATCTTTTTGTCCTTAGATATTACTAGTAGCTCAAGTAGAATTGATAAGAATTGTATATTGTAGCTTTGTACAGACATGAGTTGCTTAATGTTTACTAGCTTGTCTCTAGCTAGCTTGATAGTATTAGCAGGCTTAAACTACCTATAAAGGGCTCTCTTGAAAGCTTTCCAGTCTCTGATTTGTGCATACAAGTGTATAGATATAGTTGTAATATAATTATGCTACCAGATAGCTGCATTTCTTCAGAGAAGTGTGGCAGCAAATTGGACTTGTATATTTTTTTTTCATTCTTGTGAGTTTGAAGTATTAGTCCAATTAGAAGGTCTATATATCTGTAGATAGTTCTCCTTAATGACTATTGAAGGTATCTGGCTTGAGTGACTTAAAACTGACTAGTGCTATGATAGAATGTAATATACTTACAATTCTTGTTTTCTGCTATCCTAGTTGTACCTGAAGTTCTTAGATTTAGTGGGCCATAGTGGTAATCATTTCCTCTATACTGACTTGTGGTCCTCCTGCTTCTTCTGTAGCAGAGGGGTCTGGCTAGTAAGCTGACTCTTCATGACTCATTTTAGGTTTGTGTGACTAATTGTGACTGGTTTCTAAATTTGTATAAGGTTTCTTAATAAGATAAGATATAATAACACTACTGCTACTAAGTATAATAGTTCTAGTTTCTTTAAAAGGAAGTGACTTAATCTGGAAGTTCTAGTTGACCTAAAGTAGCTTGAAGAGATACTTAAAGGTTTAAGTATTCTTGAAGAATTTTTGAGAGAAAATATTCTGAGCTTTATTCAGATAGAGAACAAGGATATTTATATATGATCTAAAAGAAAGATCCAGAAGAATCTTAAAAAGAAAGAGAAATGCCAAGAAATAGGTTCTTGGCAAAGCTGACTAATACTGTTCTACAATGTTCCAAAAGATTCTATAACTAGCTAAGATAAGATGCTTGGTGTCAAGAAAAGACAAGGATGTTCTAGTAGTGTCTGGGTGCTAAGAGAAGGTTTCTAAGTAAGTAGAAGGTGGCAGAACATAGTAGAATATTCAAGAAATGATAAGAAAAGATTAACTAAAAGATGTGAAAATATACTAAGACTAAATATAACTGTGAAATTATTATGAGCTACTTCTATAAGAAATATATAAGAGAATTCATTGAAGCTATAAGTGAATATTTCCTGAATCTCTTTCTCAATAATTACTACTATAAAGCCAAGATCTTTCTAAACTATAAGGAATATTATACTAACTAAAAAAAATCTCATTTCTACTATCAAGTTCTTTATATATAAGCAAAGATAATCTAATAGTAAGGATTGCAAAATGCTGGACTCAGTGAAGCCTCTATTACATCATCTTGACCTAGAAGATAGTTGAAAAAATACCTGAATCCAACATCAGTAGCTCTAGTACTACTATAGATCTATTATTAAGAATACCAAGTCTACCAAAAATCACTGCAGAAGATCTAGCAATAACTCTATCAAAACTATCAATCTATAGACTGATTACTAAGTTTACTTATCTTAGTAATATTATAGAAATGAAGGAGAGGCAGCTTGGGACCCAGTGATGTGGAGATGGGACTGAGTGCTACTGGGTGGTATTCCTTTAATTGAGTTTAACATTGGTGATAAGATTGAATGCCAACGGGGACCAGGCCAGGACCTGTGGCCTAGCAGTTGGCAAGGAGTGAGAATCGGTGAGGAGTGGGACTGGCATAGCATTTGGGCCTGGAGTGCCAAGGTGAGGAGGTGGCTGCCACCAAAGTACTGGGTGATCTGGTGGCATATGCTGAGGTGGAATGTTATGCTCAACTTCTATTCAGGTTATCTTATCGAGGGAGGTTGCTTCGACTGTGAAGAGTGTTTTAATGTAGGGCAGAAAGGGGGATTTGTGCAGACACCTGAACATTGACTAGGAGAGTGTGAGGTACTTAGTCCCTTTTGGTAGAACATTGGGGATCATTTGGGGGTAGTGTGTAGGGGAGCTGGCATGGGGGGGCAATGGGAGGATTTAAGGAATAGACTGGAGGGGGGGGTGGGGAGGGAATGGCTGATATTAGACTGGGCTTTGGCCATTTGAGTGGGACTGACCAGTCACTGGTTATTTGTTTTTTGAGGATGGGAGGAGAATTGGCTCAGAGGTCAAGCTGCTGAGGTGGTATAGCCTTATGGAAGACACCTTGACAGGCTGGTGACTTGGTTGGGGGTTGCAGGGGGGTCAAAGACGTCGTTTAGTAGAGAAAATCTGTAGGCAGAGTGAGGAGAGGGTTAGAGTTGCAGGTGAGAAAGTGATCTTTTTTCATGTAGGTGGGGGGAATGACACCTTTATGGGGATCAGGTAGTGGGAGGGTATCCTGTAAACTTATTAATAGATGGGTAATAAATAGTAGAGTCCAAGTGACTATAAAAAAAAAAAAAAAAAAAAAAGAGAGAGATCTGATTGGCTGAAGATAGTGATAAAATGAGCAACTACATCATCAAAAATCAAGATAGTGAGGGAGTGAGATTGAAGGAGAGTGGGGGGAATGGAGCAGTACACTTGCACTGTCCAGATTTCTCTTATATCATATGAGCCAAGAATGTTCTTACAAACTGACTATAGACCAGAGGTCAAAATGATATTGAGAGAATCTACAAATTTCTGGCAATGTAAAAGCCAGCAATATGGTCTTGAATAGAGTAAATGGACCTAACAATAGTATTATAGATAATATCCACTGATTCCTGAAGGTGGGCTTGAATGACCAGATTGGTCAGGTATTTTGTAGAATAATAACGGATGCCAGCCAAGATAGCAATCAGTGAGGGAGAGAAGAGAAATAAGATAGTGAGAAGGGAGGGGTGGTCAGTAGTGACAGAAGGAGTAGTACAAGTAAGAGACACATAGAGAGACATAGTGATAAATGTGTGGTCAACATGTGTAGATCTAGCCACCAGAGTCAAGTAGTTCAATGATCATGTTATCAAGGAGATATCAATAATATCCATCCAATCGCTAGGATCAGAGTTGATGTCACCAAGGTAGATACTGTAGTAGGTATTGATGTCACTGATCAAAAGGGCCTTATCCAGAAAGGGATCAGATATAATATCATAGAAACTACCAATAGGAAGAGAGGAGGGGGTATAAATCCCAACTAAAGCTAAGCCCTGAAATATGAGCTAGATATGGAAGGGGTCAGCAGAGGACCCAGAAATGAGTGGGATGAAACCGTTTGACACAAGGACTACAAGGCTACATTATGGTGACCAACAATTCTATGTATCATTAGGGTGGAGGATATGTGAATGAGTAGAGAGGGATATAGTAGAATGTTTTACATTTCATATGAAAAGAATGTTGAGGGCAGGACTAATAAATTGACTGAGTATATTGAACTTGTCCTGAGTTAGTCCATATGTATTAAGAAACCCAACTCTTATTGTGGGCTGTGTGCATTAGTACCAAGCACCTGAAGAGAAAGCTTTAGCTTCCAAATCTATCACCATCTCTTCAATTATGGCCACAGTACCACCTGTCTTCAAAATAGGGCCAGCTGATGGAGGGGCAAGAGAGTTGAGAGTAAGGCCAAGTTCTGTAGCCTATGTCTTGTAGAAGGTCTACATCTCAGGCCTCTTCACAGTAGCTTCACCAACCAACTGCTAGACCTAAGCATGGAATTATTGAAGTATCTATGCTTTTATAGCCTCTATGATATTTCTGTTGTAGGAGAGTGCAGAGTTTCAGGCTATCAGTACTGAGAATCTGAGCATCTTCATCTTCTTTTAGAATATAATGATATAATCAGAGCAGAGAAGGAATTTGATAGTTGAGACTGAGATATATGATATATTGAGAACTTTTGACAACATCATATGGATATCATATAAGTTCTTCCAGATCTGCTTGATCTTTAGATGGGCAAATCCATCAATAAAAACACATTGCAGCCAGGTGCCTTTTTCAGTCAGTGATAAATGAGAGATCAGTTTGTGGGTCATGTGTAAAAGGGTGGTAGTTGTAGCTACTCATTTTTTGTCATAGGGTAGGCCTGGGTCCTATCTTTAATAGAAATCTTCTTAGCAGCAGTGGCATATAATTTGGAGGGAGAGGGGGTCAAAGTAGGGGAAAAAGACAAACTGGTAGCACTGGATCCCATATAGGGTTAGGGTTAGGCTTCAAGTAAGAATTTATTTATTGTAGAGAAGATAAGATACATTGGAGCAACAAAAGACAAGACTCCTAAGATGAGAAAAGCAAAACAAGGCCAGCAAAGTAAACAATTAGCTAAGAAGTACAAAACAAATGCCAGAGAGGTGACCACTCTAGGGATGGGCTGGATAAAACCATTTTGTCATAACCGTAAAGATAGGAAATAGAAAAAGCAAAAAAAAGGGGGGCTAATATATAATACACATTTGCCTAGTACCAACTACAAGAACTGAATCGACAACTAAACACCAAATGACTGACTTGAGATGAATAACTCAATGTACTCTCAACAACAGGGAACTAACCAGGCCAACAAGGAGAGAGAAGGAAGTAAAGAAAATGTGTGATCACTCAATCACCCAAGCATCTTCGTAATCTCAGTAAGGCAGAACCCAACTGCAAGATGGCCACCAGAATTATATATGGCATCTATAGTGTGGTAGGCAGTTTCATGAAGAGCGTGAAGAGGGTAGGTGTGAAGTTCCTCCTGCTATTCGTCACAGGTAAACCAATCAAGTTGTTCATCTCAATTGGAAGAACCTCAGAATGTGGAATATGAACCATCGAGAAGACCGCACCTGAGGAGATAGCCATGATAAAACTGATCTCCATAGGGGCAGGGGCAGGGTTGGCCAAAGTAGCCATAGCACTAGGCGAGTGCAGAGCACACAAGCCGGGGGGGAAGGAGAGGATATAGTCGGTACCCCTTGACTACAAGCAGCCTTTGGAGATGATATACTAAACAGAGCCTGAGAGGAAGAGGCCCATTCCTAGAGCAATTGATCTTGGAGGAAGGTTTGAAGGAAGGAGCAGAGTGAGTGAGCCTTGCAGACCTGGGGATGGAGGTCCCAGTACCAGTTAAGAAAGTCAAGCCAAGAGGTCCAATGCTGGAACTTATCTATAATAGAATCTGGAGGATGCATAACAAAGCACTTGCTAAGGGGACTGATGGGGTTGTTGCCAGACTTGCCACACCAATCCAAATGGGCTTGGAACATGCAGCAGAGGTCCAACATATGACAAAGGAAGGAAGAGAAGCCAAGAATCGAACTGCCAAGTAAGGGACAGCCAGAAAATCTGACCACCCAAGTGACAGCATCATCAAAGACCTGCTCAGGACACTTCAATACCTGAAGCCCCATGGTAGTAGCTGGACAGGAAGCTCGTAGAAGGGGAAGGCCATACTTCAGCTGCAATCTAATAAATGTCCGTATGATAGCTAGCTTGACCATTGGCGATCAGAGGGGACCACAGGCACAGCAGAACCCAAAAGTTCATTCTGCCTTCGCAGCATTCTGCAATACAAGTTTGACAAAGTCAAACTCTTTGTTGGTATACAGCATGCCCAGGTACATGTAAGAGGGGGGTCATGGGCAGGGTTCACCTCCAATCCATACAGTACAGTCGGCAGGGCCAATATAACTACACTTTTTGGAATTGAGCTCCATACCATTTACCAGAAGCCAATCTTCACAGAAGTCAATCATCCTTTGCCCTTCTGCAGCAGTGCAGGGGGTAAGAGCGATATCATCTACAAAGAAGAGCCCAAGGGGAAAGTTGTACTCCTTAAATTGATCATTAAAGGAGGCGGCGAGGGGGTCGATAAAGACATCAAAGAGCCAGGGGGAGAGGAGGGAGCCCTGAAAAAGGACATACTCAGTGAGGACTGAAGGAGTGATGAGGCCATTAACAACTACCTGATAAGAACAGTAATTGAACAGGCTTCGGATAATGCTAAGGAGTACAGTATCAGTACCTCATGCCTCAAGATGAGAAAGAATAAGCTTGAGGGAGACCCAGTCATATGCCTGCCAGAGGTTAAGAAAGACACAGCGGCCCCATCCCTTGGCCCACGTCTCATGCAAAAGCAAGACATAGGAAAGGGACGAGTGGCGGGTTTGGAAGCTGCTTTGGCAGCATGACATTTCTGTCAGGCCACTTTGGCTTATGACGTATTCTTCCAGACACTACTCGAAGAGTCTATGAAATATTTCAGTCAGAGCAATAGGGCAAAACTCATCAATTGTCTGTGAATCCTCCTTCTTAGGGATCAGGGTGATGATGGCAGAATTCCAGCAGTAGGGAGTGAGCCCCCAAATCACACACATCTAGAAGAAGAAGGACAGGGCTTTGGAGAGACTACAGGAGGCATCATTCTCACCTGCCATCACCCAAAGGATCTGAACGTGCAGAGATTCGACCCCATAGGCCTTCGAGAGAGGGTAGCTGCAGATAGCCCTCCAAACTGCCGGCTGGTCAAACCAACTCTGCAGCCCAAGGGTACCCCACCAAGGGGAAAGACATCCTCAGAGTCATTGAGGCAGAGTGAGGCATCCGGCTGTCCAAACAAAGATAGTGATAAAATAAGCAACTACATTGTCGAACACCAGGACAGCGAGGGAGCAAGATTGAAGGAGGGTAAAGGGGGTAGAGCGATATGCCTGCTTGAACCCACGAATGACATCAGAGACCAAAGATGTACTGTAAAGAAGGTCCTGTCGAAGGAGCGGCACTGTTCTGATTTCTCTTGTGTCATATGAGCTAAGAATGTTCTCACAAACTGACTATAGACCAGAGGTCAAAAGGGCGTCCAGAGAATCTATGAACTGCTGGTGATCTTCCACAGAGCGAAAGCCAGCCACATGGTCTCAGACGGAGTAGATGGATCTGAAACAGTATTGCAAATGATATCTGCTGCTTCCTGAAGGTGAGCTTGAACAACCGGATCAGTCAGATATTTCGCAAAGTAACAACAGACACCAGCCAAGGTGGTAATCGATGAGAGGGAGAAGGGGAAGGAGATAGTGAGGAGGGAGAGGTGGTCGGTAGTGACAGGAGGGATGGAGTAGGTGAGGGATGCATGGAGAGACGTAGTGGCAAATGTGTAATCAACATATGTAGAACTAGCCACCAGAGTCAAGTGATCCAATGATAACGTTATCATGGAGGTATCGATGACATCCATCTGATTACAAGGATCAGAGTTGATGTCATCAAGGCAGGCACCGAAGCGAGTATTGATATTACCGATCAGAAGTGTCTTACCCAGAAAAGGGCCAGACACAAGATCACAGAAGCCATCAATAGAAAGAGAGGGGGGGGTGTAAACTCCGACCAAGGCCAGGCTCTGGAATATGAGCCAGATATGGAAGAGGTCAGTGGAGGACTCAGAGATAAGGGGAGCAAAATAATTTGACACAAGGACTATGAGCCCACCATTTTAGTAGCCTATGATCCTATGTGATGCTGGAGGGGAGGACATATGAATGAGCAGAGAGAAACACAGCAGAATGTACCACATTTCACATATGAAAAGAATGTTGAGGGCAGGACCAATCAATCAACTGAGTATATCGAACTTGTTCTGAGTTAGTCTATGTACATTGAGGAACCCAACTCTTATTGTGGGCCAGGTGTGTTAGTGCCAACAGCATGAGAAGCACCTAAAGAGGAAGCCTCATCTTCCAAATCCATCACTATTACACCAGTTACAGCTACAGTACCACCTGCCTTCGAAGTAGGGCCAGCTAACAGGGAGGTAGGGGAGGGGAGAGTGAGGCCAAGCCTTTCACCTGTAACATTCGGGTGACACAAGATTCTGACAACACTTTCGGCAACATCTTCAAGCATCGGAGTTCTCAAGATGGCGAGCAATGTGCATTCTGGTGAGCGTATGGGGCAGGGGGGACCCAGTGCCTTTGACTGGCAACATGTGGGGGGGGGTCGGGGTGCTGGCCTTGGCATGCTGAGCACTTCGATGAGAGGACGCGGGGCTGGAGGAGGTGGCAGAGGAGGTGCAAGGCCACAGGGGGGAGGGAGGATGATCTTTGCGGACAAGGTCAAGATGGGGAAGCAGGCGATGGGACTGGATAGCTGGCTGGAGCTGGGGAAGGCAGCTGCTGCCTCGAGCGGCAAGGAGGCCTCTCCTCTGGGGGTTCAGCGTAGTGGGGCCGGCGGTGTAGTGGCTGAGGTGGTGACTGCTGATGGTGGTGTGACGGGCAATCTGGAAAAAAATCCAGATGTGACGGCTGATGGGGGACCTCGTCAGGGGAGCGGCACAGGACCCTGGGACCTGGCTGATGGTGTGACGGGACTGGTGGCGGCCCCGTTACTCAAGAAATCTCGATCGGAATTCGCCGTCACAATGTGCTTCCGTGGCTTGGCGGTGACGGCAAAGATGGTGCTGGGGCTGTTGGCTAGTGAGGTGAAAGGAGCGGCCTCGGTTAAGTTTCTGAAGAAGCTGGAGGCAGTTGAGGTGGGGTTTGAAGAGGAGGGTTTGCTACTGGAGGCAGTGGAGAAGGGGGTGGTGTTTGGAGGGATTTCGATTCCGATGGCAAGGTGTATGTGCTGGGACCCTCGAGTGGTTCATCTGGTGGTGGCAGACCTGCCGACGGTGAAGAAGGAGGAGGCAAGGAGGCTGGTCACGGATGGGGTGAAGGAGTACGGCGAGGTGGTCG
>RBNI01007043.1:0-10715 GCA_003990745.1 Jimgerdemannia flammicorona | reverse complement strand
AACCTCGTCGTCGGCCCCCCTGAGGACCCCAACCCACCCACCACCCAGTCAGCAGATCCCCCAATAGCCCTTCCCATCTTAACACCTTCTCCCCCAGCCCCAGCTGCTGTCCCTCCTCAAATACAAAGAGCCAATGACCTGCCAGTCCTACCCATATTGCTAGTACCCACCCTACAGTGAGCCAACTATTACCCACTCCACCCACGAGCTGAGATCTCAAGTCCTCCCATCTACCTCCCTCCCCCACCAGCCTACGCCCTACACCCAGTCGATCCCCTATCTCAGCCCAAAAGACCCCCAGAACCTCGCACTCTCCTAGCCAATGTTCTGGCATCTGTACATGACCCCCAGCTCTCCCAACATCATAACACTCCTCACAGTCAAATTGTCCTCCATCTACCAAATGCCCTGTATGGAAATTCAGCATGACATTCCTACACAACATTCTCCACCATATCACCCAGAACTTGGGGGGAAGCCACCTCCGTACCTCTGCACTCCAAGACCAGACACTGGCCCAGTCCCACTCCTTGCCGATCCCTACCCCCTGCCAGCCACTTGGCCAAAGATCCTGGCCAAGCCCCTGCTGGCACTCTACCCCTTCCCCAATATCGAACATAGCAAGTGGAGCACCTCCCAGGAGCAATCTATCCCAATGCCACATATGCGGCCCCCACACTGCCTCCCCCTCATTGCCTTGCCAGCGCAGGCCAATTTGGTGTGCTCCATCAGCCACGCCTCACCAAAAGCCCTTAAACCTCAACTACCAAATCCCATTCAGCCCCACCAAAGAGAGCAGATCACTGGAGGACCTCCGAGGAGATGTTCGCATCTCCCATACCTTCTGCATCAGAGGCACCCAGCTTCCGCCCTGCAGTTCCACAGCTCTTTTCAACCACCAAGCTCGCAAACAGTACAGCCTCTTAGGAAAGTCCACCAGCCCAAGACCTCCCCTGACTACCGGCCTCGTAAGAGTATCCCAACTGACCTGGGACCTCCTCCCCACCCAAATCCAATCCCTAGCCATCTTCATCAGCTTCTTCACCACCCATGCTGGGAAGTCAAGGTGATATGCCACATACCACAGCTTGGGGAACCAGTAAACATTCAAAATTGACACTCGCCCTGCTAGAGAGATATGGCGACCTCTCCATCCACGAAGGGCCTCCCCCTAAATGTTCACCCTGCTCTCCCACCACCCTCATGGCAAGACAGAACCGTATACAGAGAGGAAGATGCCCAAATACTGCACCACCTCCCCAGTAGGGACAATTGTCCCAATGACATCCCTACCCACTAGCCCATTCCCAAGCACCATTGTCTCACACTTATGCCAGTTGAGCTTCGCCCCCGATTGGATCTCATACCATTCCACAGTCTCCTGTAGTGCCTCTACATCTGCCACATCCCCAAGTCCAACCACCATATCATCAGCAAAGGCCCCCACCTTCCACACTATACCATATATAGAGAGCTCTGCCACCTTTCGGCAAATCCTATCCATCAATGGCTCCAGCAAAAGGGTATAAAGAATAGGGGACAGCGGATCCCCCTGAGGAACTCCTCTTCCCAAGGGAAATGCCCTCCCACAGTGACTATTACACATCAGAGCTGCCCGACTGCTCTCCAGCAGACTCAACATAGAGGTGCTAAACCTTGGGGGCACTCCAATTCACTCCAATACCTTGCCCAGCCACACCTACCATACACGGTCATAGGCCTTCTCCTGGTCCAAAAGACCAACCTTCCATCCAGGCTGCAGGCCCGGGCCCCTTCAATCACACCATGAACCCATGCAGTCCCATCTCTTATAAGTCTGCCCCCAACAAAGCCCTGCTACTCCTCCCCCAGCACCTGTTGGGGAACTCCCTGCAGCCTTGCGACAATCACCTTAGTCACCATCTTCCTGTCCATATCCAGAAGCATGATCGGTCTCCAGTTCTTCCAGTCTTCTCTCCTCTCCTTCTCTTTGTACAATAAGGCCACCAGCCCGAGATCCAGCTCCCCCACCCACTCACCGCTCTGAAGGACATAGTCACAGAGAGCAGCCATCTCCCCCAAAACTCCAGGGACATCAACCATCATCTTTCAGAAGTCCCATGGCAGTCCATCCTCCCCAGGCGCCATCCCTAGTTTTGTTACTGTCAGGACACTCTGAATCTCTTCCCCCTGCACTGGTAAGATCAAGTCCCCCAGTCCAGCTACCTGTGGTGGCCCCCACTCTTCCAGTGTGGCTGCAATCTCTGCTTCATCAGCACCCCCTTCTCCCTCACTCCACAAGCCCTGCCATCTCTCCTTCAACACCCCTAGGATTTGTTGTGTACCATATATCATATCTCCATCAGCATCCAGGATCCCATCCCACCGATGTCGCACTCTCCTGGCTTTGAGAAGTCTTGATAGGTAACCAATAGGCCACTCACCCTCCTCAAGCCCCTGCCACCGTAGTCTAGCAGCCATGCCCCGCATATGAGTCTCCTCCTCCTCCCTCAACACCTGTTGCAACTCCACAATCTCCAATTTCGCTCTCTCAATCCTCCAATCCTCCACCCCAACAACAGTAAGCAGATCCACCCAATCCATTTGTAATCTCCTCAGCCTGTTGGAAGCACACCTCGTGTGCCTCCTCCTCTGCCTCCCAGCCTCTCTGCCAGCCTCTCCCCAATAAACCCTCGCAGCCTCTTTCAATCTCATCCAGCGGACAGCCACCGGCAAACCCTCATGCCTCCAGGCAAAAACCTTTGCCTGAATATCCGCCACCCACAATTCCCACAACCCCTTCTCAGCCAGCAGAGAGGAGTTAAGGCGCCAATGTCCGGGTCCATCTCCACTCCCCCCAAACTGCCCCTGCCCCCAAAGTCCCCAGTGATCAGACCATGGGCACCACTCTACCTCCAATGTCTTCCAAACATCTGACCCCCAGCACTCCGCCATCAGAATCCAATCAATCCTTGTGCCCAAGCCATCCACCCAATGTGTATAGACCCTTGCATCACCCCACCTGGTTCTGCCCATATCCCCCAAAGAGCTCAAAGTCTCCACCTCTTCCTATGCATCCAGACCTCCGCTTCTGCCCCTAGCATTCCTCCCTCCATCCGTCCTGTCTTGATGCTGATCCCGAACCATATTAAAATCCCCACTGAGCACATCGACCCCCTCCTCTAAGAGAATACCCTCCTCCAGCAGCTCCCTAATCCATGCAGTCCTCTCCCCCCTAGCTGCAGGGCAGTAGCAAGAGCCCACTCTCACAGATTCCCACCCTGGCCGATGCCAGTCTCCCCAGACCAAGCGATCTCCCCAGCTCCTGATTTCCCACAATTCGCCCCTACCCTTCCTCACCAAAATTGCTACCTTTCCAAACCAAGCCGTGGCCCCACTCCATTGCCTAGTCCACTCCACCCGATTGTCCTCATCCTCACATCGAACATCCTGCAGTAAAAAGAGATCAGCCTCCAATCCCTTGAGCCAAGTGAAAATGTTCTTGTGCCGCCCAGAGCCCTGTAACCCATTTACATTCAAAGAGAAAATGTTGGTTGTACTATTCATAAGGAATAATGATATAGTGTAGCCCCATCCTCTACAAGTCCACAGTCTGCTCCTCCTGCACCAAGTCCAAGTCATGTTCAGCAGCCTGCTCCCTCTCCCCTGCTTCCTGTGCTTCCAATGCTCCCAGAAGTTCTACCATGGCCCCATCTTCATGCTTCTCAAATTCCTCGTGATACTCCAGACAGGCCTCCCACCAGAGCTACAAACCATGATGCTCTGCCCAGCAATAGGCTGCCCGCTCACCAGCAACTACTCCAAGTTCTGCCCTCCTCACCTCATCAACCTCATACCCCTCCTCCTCTAGGAAAATATCCAGAATCTCCACCTTCAGTGCCTCCACCATTCCATCACCTTGCAGAATCCTTGTCCAGTGCTCCTTAGGCATCGCTCGCAAGTCCACTTCTCCCAAAGCTTCTGCTGCGAGATTGTCCATCACCTTGTGCATCCACAACAGGTTCCCCACCTCCTTCCCTCCTGGGGTCCCTAGCCACCCCACCTCCAGCATCGTAGTATCAGCTCCTACACTGGCAGCCTTATCCCACTCCTCCTCAGGAACATCCACCAGCTCATCCTTGCCAACCACCACCACCTGACCCCCTTGCCCCACATCGGGAACCCCAAAGCGCACCTGCTGGGCCCCCTGTATCCTTGTATCCTCCATCTTCCCTCTCTTCCCAACCGGGCCCCTCCTGATAAGTGGGGGGGGGTGGCATCCAGCTCTGGCTCCCACACTTCAAAGGTACCATCAGTGAACGGGTTCTTGCCCAGCACCCCCCCAGCCCCTGCCTCCTTTGCTTCCACCCCCTCTCCTCCTTTCCCAGCCCAGACACTGGCCTCAGCACCTCCAGACTCCTCAGTACTAACTGTTGTCTTCTTCACCTCTCCTGCCATACTTGCCAACAGCTCTCTCTGCCTCTTGCATCCCTGGGCCCGCTCCCACTGCTTCTTATCCATATGGACATGCTTCCCGCCCACAACCTCCAGGTGTGTTGACTCCTCATATAGTTTCCAGGCCTTCGCCCTCCTCTCTACAGCACCACCCAACTCCTCCAGTGCCTCCAACAAGTCCTCCTCCTCCTCTTCACTCCCTTTCACCCTTGATACCTTGCAGACAAAGGCCCCCCACATCAGCACTGAGGGCCAGTCACTCCCCTTCCCTGTGGCCTCCTTTCCTGCCAGCCAAATCCTTACATCCACATCTCCTGTCCTGATTGCAGTCCCCTCCCACACCTGAAAGCCGATGTCTACTATGTCACCATACTCAACCATCACCTCCTCCACCCTCTTCCTCATCTCCTCCTTAGTCACTGTGGGCACCCCCTTCACCAGAAGCTGCACCACCCTGGGGTCCCATCGCAAGCACCACACCATGGGGACCACCATCTCCCCAACCATGACACCAGTCTTCAGCGCCTCATCCAGTAGACCTGCCTCCTCAAAGCCCACCTCGACTCCCTCCAGACCCTTCAAGAACTTCACTGAAGCCGCCCCAGCCACCTGCTTCAAGACAAGTCCCAGAACCATCCTCACCATCACCGCCAAGCCCCAGAAGCACAAGGTCACTGCGAACTCTGAGATCGACTTCTTGAGTAATGGGACCACCACCAGCCCTGTCACACCATTGGCCAGGTCCCCCTTCCTCATCGAGAATCCCTGCCCCACCTGGCCATCAGCCATCACATCTCTTTTTTTTTCCAGATTCACCATCATGCCACCATCAGCAGTCCCGCCACTACCCCCAGCAGTCCCTCCACTTCCCCCACCTCCTACCAGCGAAGGCCCAGCTCCCCCAGCATCCTCAGCCTTCTGCTTCCCCTTCCCTCTAGCCTGATCTCTGCAGGTTCCCATTGGCCAACCCCCAGTCCTCAGCATATCTGCAAAGCTCCACCCCTGCTGCCCTCCAGCCCCCCCACCAGTGCTGCCGCTACTATCCGAGCTGCCCAGTCCACTCGGGCCACCGAAAGACCCCATCCCCAGCTCATATCTCCTCCCAACATGCTGCCAATCGAAAGCCTCAGGTCCACCCGACCTGGTACACACCTTGGCTTGCTTGCTGCTTGACATCTTCTTAGTATCTTTCTCCAATAAACGACTTGAAAGTGAGTTGTAAAAGTGTGTGTAACGTGAATTGTAGTGGAGAAAGATGGCTTAGAGCAACCTCTATAGCATCTCTCTGATCCAGGCTTAACTATAAATCACTGCAACCCTTCAGCCTATCCTCAAGCTTATCCTCTAGCCCATCAATCAGAAGGTTGTATACTGGTATTGCAGAGCATATTGTCAGGATCATTTGTTTGACTATATCCTTCATACAATCATCAAAACACTGGTAGTTATATGTGGTGAGGTGTTGTATTGTGCAGAGGTAGACAAAATGAGTATAGAGGCAGACAAAATGAGTGTAGAGCCAGAGCAATCACCACTTACTTCCAAAACTCTAACAATATTCCTAAGTATATCCCACTTGCTTTCACCTAGAGCCTCACCCTATATTTCCTTATCAGCAGTCACTGTTGAATCAATTGCCTTTTTTTGTTTTTTTTTTTTAAAAAATAAATCTTCAATCATCTGAAATAAGTTGCTTCAGCTGACCAAAGACATACCATAGCAAACTCCAGCACACAATGGATCATTGCAAATGTTAAGTTCCAATATATACAGATGTCCAATATAAGCTCTTTCATGGCTAAACTGATTGCCCTACACTGAATAGCAAATTTGTCTTATCATTGTAGGGATGATTGGATCAACACAACCAGTTTGCATAGCTTAAAAATTATACTCAGGGCCCCTCCTCTCTTGGTTGTTTTGTCTACATGTATAAGATAGTCCTGAATAGTGAGGTTCAGTACATGGGTCTGGTATTGTACATGGAAGCTTTCTATACCAAAGGCCACATTTTCCTGTTTAAGGCTAGCTGCTAAAACTTGGAAAAATGTTGAGTTATTTGTAGCATTATCTGTTGTAATGTCCAAAAGCTGTACTTGAAATATTCAGTCAGCAAATTTATACAAAAATAAATAACCAATAAAATCTGTTTTGTTTTAGGACCTCCCAACCTGACATCAAGCCCCCCTTTTTTACCTTAGTTGTGATCCCAAGCTCCTAGATACAACTAATAAAAACATCTGTGATGTTGTCTCCAGAATGAGGGCCAGCAAGTTTGATGAAGTCAAGGGTGAGAGATTTAAGCTGCCAATTGCAGTCAATCTAATGACTGGTAATGCCCAGAAATGAAATTGTATTGGGGGATATCTATGTGTCAATTGTAAACGAAATTTTGCCTGCCAAATTCTGCTTATTAAATGTGAGGCTATATTGGTGAGCTCTTTTATATAATTCAGCTTGCAAAGGTCACAGTGCTGTCATTATTTTACCTGAAGTATCTGGCAGAGATTGTCATACTCCTTCCTATAGGCCTCCAGGATATCTTTGTGAATAGTATTGGTACTTAGCAAATATAAATCATACTTGAGAAGGCCAAAGATACTATGTAATTGATCACTCTCAATGGTTGTGAATGGCTGATCTGTGCATACAATCCAGCAAATGAGCTG
This sequence comes from Jimgerdemannia flammicorona, assembly GCA_003990745.1. Classification (NCBI taxonomy): domain Eukaryota; kingdom Fungi; phylum Mucoromycota; class Endogonomycetes; order Endogonales; family Endogonaceae; genus Jimgerdemannia; species Jimgerdemannia flammicorona. The sequence goes on along the minus strand of RBNI01007043.1, from coordinate 3,612 downwards.
ATTTCGAAATTCTGCTGAAGAGTATAGCTAAATATTTTTGATTAAATAGCATTATTGGTATAGAAATAGTCAGGCAATCAGATAAATGTACCCACCACAGCTTGGATATCAATATTATTTGTCTCCATATTCTTTTTGATTTTGTCAGAGTACTTGTCTTTTATATATCAATATATATTTGAAGTTATACTACCAAGTATTTTGAACTTCTGGCTGGTACAGTTTATAGAGGTAGATGAAACAATATCATGTGTGTGTCAAACAAAAAATATCAGTTATATCAATAGGTGCATCTTAATTTTTTACCTACAATAATTACAAATAACATCATCTCCTATCTTAGCACAATATTGCCAGATTTTAGAGTGAGGATTGTGTAGAAGATGTGAAACTATCAGAGATGTTTAACTTGAAGCATCATTGGTACTATGAACTGTTGAAGACTGATCTGTCAATATATATATTTGTATGTTTGTATGTGTATGTATATGCATATATATATATTATATATGTGGATGTATCTGGCATATGAGTCATGTAGAAGATTTGGATTGGAGGATTCAGTTAAAGGATTTAGATGAGGATTCAGATTAAAGGATTTGAATTGGAGGATTCAAATTGGAGGATTCAAATTGGAGGATTCAGATTAAGTGATTCGGATTGAGTGATTCAGATTGAGTGATTCAGATTGAGTGATTCAGATTGAGTAATTCAGATTGAGTGATTCAGATTAGAGTAGTTCAGATGGTTGATTCAGATTAATCCAAGTTGATTTGGATGGCTTCAGATTTGAGATTCAGATCAAACTGTCATGTGATGAATCAAATCTAGATTTGATTTGAATTGACTTGTTCAGAGTACTATTTATATATATTTTTACTTATAAAGTATTCTTTTTCAAATTAAATTCTCTGAGAACTGATAAATAGGTTTTTGTAAATGGTTGAATTAGTCCTGGAAATACAAATAGTATTTTAATATATTTTTGAATGAAATTTTAAGTTCTGGAGATTTTCAAAGAAACAATTTATATATTTATAAAATTATACAAATAGAAGTTCACAGAAATTATTAATAAAATAGCTCCCATACTATCTTATCTGAATATTTTCAATATATAAGAATTAAATGAATAGATATTCCAACTCTTAGAGGTAGCCTTCATTGCAGAATCTTGCTTCTAGAACAGAGGTTGTAAGTGAATAGACTGAAAGAATTACAGTTACATTAATAATATTAAATATTTTTTATTTATCTACAATTACCATATTTATCTCTCAATCTTTAGATCTTCACTTTACTAACCAATTCACATATACCAAAGAGTACTTTTCATTGTTCTGATAACTTCAAAAAGAGACATACTTGATCAATTTTTTAATAATCAATTCTATGAGTAGTTTCTGATTATAAATTATGAACTAGTTATATTACACTGATCTATGAAACTCCTAATAAGCTTGAAGGATTTGTCTTTATAAAGTATTTTCATTATCAGAATATGGATTCTCAATATGAATTGTGAGAGTTTGATATATAGTAATCTAGTTTATGAATAAATTAATATTAGCAAATATATTTCCAAATACAATTATAAAGAATATAGAAAAAACAACTTACACATATTATATATCATCTTTCTCTAGTAATATTCAGATTATACAACCTTCTGGCAACATTTAAGATATTATTTTTAGAGAAAAGATACTAGTAATATAGTGATCAATGAGTATTCTGAGAGGAATGCTGGGCAGGGAGGCCCTAGTACATTCAACTGGCAGCATGTGGGGAGGAGTTATGGCTTGGGGAGAAGTATGCAGGACTTGCTGGCAGAAGGACATAGAAGGAGAGGAGGTGGTACTGGGGGACAGGAGATCAAAAGGGCAAGCTTTGCAGACAAGATGAAGAGGAGCTATCTAACAACTAGACTAGAGGACTGACTCAAGAAAAGTAAGAAGACAGCAAGGAAGGATGTATCTGGGGGAGCAGCCCAGGGTGGCAAGGGCAATAGAACTGAGGGAGTAGGGGCTGGAGAGAGTGGGACTGATGATGGCAAGGAGACTGCTAATCTGGAAAAAAATTCAGATATAATAGTTATTAGTAGATCTGGACAGGGGGTGGGTACAAGGCCCAGGAATTTGTCAGATAGTATGATGGGCCTGGTGGTGACACCATTACTCAAGAAGTTGAGGTTAGAATTCACCATCATGCTATGCTTCTGGGGCTTGGTGTTGCTGTAAAGATGATTCTAGAGCTTCTGGCCCAGGAGATGAAGAGGACTGCATTGATGAAGTTTTTGAAGAGGCTGGAAGGGGTGGAGGTTGGTTTTGAGAAAGAAGAGGTGCTGCTAAAGGTGCCATTTGGGGAGAGGCTCTTAGAGGTTGGGGGGGTCACCACATCTCCCTGGCAGGGTGGGTGATGATTCTGAATGTCTACTGGTTCCCCAAGCTATAGTATGTGGCCTATCACTTAGACTTCCCAGCTTGGGTGGTGAAGAGACTGATGAAACTGACTAGAGATTGGATTTGGGCAGAGAGGAGGTCCCAGATTAGTTGGGATACTCTTGCAACACCAGTGGTTAGGGGAGGACTTGGCCTTGTGAATTTCCCTAAGTGGCTGCACTGTCTGTGAGCTTGGTGGTTGAAAAGGGCAGTTGAACTGCAGGGAGGAGGTTGGGTGCCACTGCTGCAGAAGGTGTGGGAGATGAGGTTCTCTCCTTGGTGGTCCTCAGGAGATTTGGGACTGACTAGAAGCTGATGGCTTTGGTATAAGGGCTTCTGGTGGGGGGTGGTGGATGGAGTACACTGGATAGAACTGCACTGGCAAGGCAATGAGGGGGAGGTACTGTGGGGTCCAGCTATATGGTGATAGGACAGACTCCTTCTGGGGGGTGTTCTACTTGCTGAGTTTGATATTGGTGATGGAGTGGAGTGTCAGCGGGGTCTTGGCCAGGATCTTTGGCCAAGTAGTTGGCAGGCTGTGGGGATTGGTGAGGAGTGGAACTGGGCAGGAGTCTGGTCATAAAGTGCTGAGGTGTAGCAGTGGCTTCCTCCTAAGTTCTGGGTGGTATGGTGGTGGATGCTAAGGAGGAATGTCATGTTGAATTTCTGTGCAGGGCATCTGGTTGAGGGTGGCTGTTTTGATTGTGAGAAGTGTTATAATGTATAGCAAGTTGGGGGATCTGTGCAAATGCCTGAACATTGGCTGGGAGAGTGTGAGGTTCTGGGGGACTTTTGGATAGCAGTAGGGAATTAGCTAGGTGTGGAGAGGAGACCAGTTAGAGAGAGAGGTCACTGGGAGGATTTGAAATCTCGACTAGTGGGTGGTATGGACAATGGTTGGCTCACTGTAGGGTGGGTGTTAGCAGTGTGGGTAGGGCTGGCTGGATATTGGCTCTTTGTTTTTGAGGAGGGACATCAGATGAGTTTACAGAAGAAGATGTTAAGTTGGGAGGGGTTGATGGGGGATCTGCTGATTGGGTGGTGGGTGGGTTGGGGTCCCCAGGGTGGTAAACATTGTCATCTAGTGGAATGGATCTGTGAACAGAGTGGTGGGTGGGTGGAGATGGTGTTAGACAAAGTAGTCTTCCATCGAGTGTGGGTGGGAGGGGGG
>RBNI01007042.1:0-10717 GCA_003990745.1 Jimgerdemannia flammicorona | reverse complement strand
AAAAAAAAAAAAATATAGTAATAATCTGATAAATCAGGTGAATTCTCTAAATATATTAGCAGAATATATCAGTAATAAAGATAAAGTTTTGGCTCCTTTAAGAGACCTCTTTAAGATATATAATATTATAGTAATAGCTATATATATATGAGAGTAAAAAACTCATAAACTATATCTATATGATGTAATAGTGACCCCAGAATAATGATATCAGCATAGGAGACAGTCTTTCCTCACAAGCCATCAGATTGGAGCACAAGAAGATCATATGGTATATAAGATAAGTAACAACAAGCCACACAGACATCTTTTAGTGAAAGACAATATGTTTTCAAGTTTTTATTTCGAACATACTGGTGTACATCATATGGCAGGAGTCTACCTATAAGGCACAACAAGTTTCAAAAAAAATCATCAAGTTTTGGTGATATGGCTAGTCAAGATTCCTCTAGCTCTGAGCATCTGGAGAGGAGGAGGCCAGGTCTGGGTCTTCCCAAGAGCTTTGTAGCTACTGCTGGGGCTGGTGTGACTGCAGGAGGAGCTGGTGGATAGGGGAGGACTGGTGGGATTGAGGCCTGGCATATGGTGGTAGGGAATAGGAGGGCTGCTGCTAGGCCCATGGAGGTGGGACAGGGGGGGTATAGTGTTGACAGGGGGAGGGGTCAGGTGACAAGTCAGGTGACAGGTCAGGTGGCTGGCAGAGGACAGGGGTCTGGTGGTGTGATGCTGGGGACTAGTTCTTCTATGGCTGGGTAGGTGGCTGGGGAGAGAACTGTTGGTGGCACAGCTGTACCTGGTGGGATGACCACAGGTGTTTCAGAGACCAAGGGAAAGGTGACTCTGGCAGCTGGGACAGGCAAGTTGGTGGTGAGGCCTTTCTTCTACAAATCAGTATCAACATGGGTGATCTTGGCAAACTTCCTGAGATTGGCAATGTCAGTGAGGGAGGTTCTGAGGCTGGTGGGGGAGGAAGTGGCTGGGGCAGAATCTCTGAAGTTTATCCCTTTGGCAGAGACTGTAGAGATTGGATTTGTGGAGGAGGATGCAATGGTGAAGGCGCTGGAGAAAGGGATGATGGTCAAGGATATATAGATTGAGATGGCAAGGTGTCTGAGGTGGGATCCACATGCTGTTCAGCTGGTGGTGGAAGGATTGCCAACCCTGGGCAGACAGGAGACCAAGGAGATGGTGGTAGAGGCACTGGGTAGATATGGTGAGATGGTGGACTTCGGGTTCATGTTCTGGGAGGGCACCAAGTTGAGGAATGGCAACTGCAAGGTGATGCTGCAACTGGAAGGCAAGGAGGCAACTGGGCTGGGCTGCGATTGGCCTGAGGGGATTAGAATTAGGGGGCAAGAGTGCAAGGTGTGGAGGAGGATGGGAGTGGAACAGAAGGAGGAAGAGTTGGCAATTGCTCTGAAGGAGAGAGAGGCAGCCAAGGAGCTGCAAAAGAGGAAGTGGGAGGAGTACGCCAAGGATTGGGTCTAGATCCAGGCAGATGGCAAGCAGAAGAGGTGGAGGAAAGGGAACTGGGAGCATCTGCAGGCAGCCCTTCAAGGGGTAGCAGTGGAAGAGAAGGCAAGAGTAGAGGTGACCAAGAATCAGATGAAAGGAGTGGAGGTGGTGGAGGTTTCCTTCTCCCAGCTGGGTGGTATAGAGAACTCAGCATATGTGCTGGTAAGAGAAAGGTGGGCAGATAAGGAGGAGGTTGGTGAAGGAGGCTTTGAGGTTAATAATGAAGTGATGCCAGAGACTCAGGTGGAGGATACCCATATGGCTGGGGTGGCGAATGTCCATTGGGAGTGCCCAGAAGCTGATGAGGTAATTTATTTGAAGAAAGTTGTAAAGGAGGATGAACTGGTGAATGTGGCTTCTGATGTATTAGCAGACAGGGAGCAACTACAAGAGCTGAGCAGGACCCCCAGGCCTTCAACCCCTGGGCCCCTGGTGATGATGGCAGAGAGCTGGTATCAGGCAGTACTTGAGGAGCTGGCAGAGGAAGACATCAAGGAAGTGGATGTGTTTCATGGATCTCAGGAGGCATGGGAAGGATTTCTCAATGTAGTGATGCAGGGGCCTAAGCTGGTAATAGCGATGGTAGCCACCCTTCTGAATAATGAAGGATATGATATTGATGAGAGCAGGATGGCCGACATCAGGAAGGTGGCAACAGAAAGAGTGGACCTTTTCTGCAGCAGTACAAATGGTGATTGAATCTGGAGGGCAATCTGCGAGGACCAGCAAGAGATCATTAGAGGAAGGACTGAGAAGGTGGTAGTGGTCCCAGCTGAGCTTTAAACAATTTCCTTAATGATGATGAATAATCTACGTATTTTGTCAATCAATGTCAATGGATTGTAGGATTGTTAAAAGACAGCAGCTTTTCAGGTGGCTTAAAGTTAGGAGGTATGATATTATGTTTCTTCAGGATATTTGGGCTTATAGTGAGTCAGACTATGAGATGTGGAGTAATGAATGGTATGGTGGAGCAGGTTGGAATAAGCAGGTGGGCATCTTGGTTGGTGTGGGCAAAGGCGAGCTAGTGGAGGTAGAGAACTATGGTGACAGACTGATTTGGAGAAGGCTAAAAGGAGGGGCAGGTGATGGTTTGACAGTTGGCTCAGTTTACCTCCATGCAGTTGGCAGAGAGTGAAAGCAATGGGTTGAGAGATGGTAGGCATGAGATGGTTGGGAGGTAGTTGCTTTGGACATTCTGGAGGGGGACTTCAATATGGTGCATGATCGAACACTGGATAGATCTGATGGTGGAGCAGGAGTTGTAGTATCCTCTGGACTTTCTCAATGGCTTCAGGTGGAGTGTGACATGGGTTTGGTAGATAGTGTTCGTCAATGACAGGGGGATAAGTTGGGACCTTTCACTCAGTGGCATCCAGTTGGAACAGCATTGGTTGGGATGCAAATAGATTGGGTGCTAGCGGTGGAGTGCTAGGGTAATGTACTGGATGCTGCCGAGGTGTGCTGGTACCCTTGGTCTGATCACTGGGAAGTGGAGGTTTGCAGTAGATTCCAAGCAGTGGGCAGTGGTGGAGGGCACTGACACCTCAATATAGCCTTACTCAAGAGGAAGAAGGAGAGGGACAATTTTGTGGTGGTTATGAGACAGGAAGTTATGTGATGGCAGAATGAAGAGCAGTTGATAGCAGAATGGTGGGGTAAATTCAAACATTTGGCTGGTGCTTACTGGCGTGATGTTGGAGAAGTGGCTGGGAAGAAACAGAAGGACAAGAAAAGGAGAGTAGAGAAGGGGCTGAGATGGCGATTGCAGCTTTTAGAAAAGGGGAACTTGTCTGGAGAGGTGTGCCACCAGTTAGTGGTAGAGGTGGCAGAGCTGTAGGCAGATTTAAGGGTGTCTGAGACCAGGGTGGTAGATGGCCTGCTGACCAGGCTGTGAGCGAGACGGTTGGAAGAAGGAGAGAGGCCGACAAGATATCTGTCTGGTGTTTTGAAGGCCAGGAGAATATGACATAGTTGGATCTCAGTATTGTGAGAAGATAGAGTAGAGGCCTCTGAGATTGCTGACATGTTAGGGGAGGTATCTGGTCAATGGCAAGCTCTTTGGCAGGATGGCAGGGAGTATGCTGAGGATACCAGGTTTGGGGAGGATAATAACAATATGGTGACCAATTGGTCAGTGATGGCGATATCTGAGATAGGAGAGGTGGTCATGGGGGAGGTATCTCTAGAGGAAGTATTGGAAGTACTGAGGAAGACACAGACTGGTTCATCTCCTGGGGAGGATGGGTTGCTCTGGGAATTCTGAAAGGAGTTCAAGACCGAGTTTGGTGACTGGTTGGTGGAGATGGCCAATGCTGTTCTGAAGAAGGATAGCTGGATTGGCAATAGTTCTTTGGGGCTAGTTTCTCTTCTATATAAGGAAAAGGGAGATCAACAAGTGTGGCATAATTGGTGACCTATCATGCTGCTGAATGTGGATAGAAAGTTGGTGTCAAAGATTCTAACAGGGAGGATGCAGCAGTATGTTGGTGCACTAGTTGGGGAAGAGCAGTGAGGCTTTGTCAAGGGGAGGCAGATCAGAGATAGTACTGCTTGGGTGCAGAATGTCTTAGAGAGCTGTAGGAGCCAGCAGGTAGATGGCCAGATGGTCTTTCTGGATCAAGAGAAGGCCTATGACAGAGTGCAGTGGAGTTACCTGGAGGCTGTTCTGAGAAGGGCAGGGTTTGGTGCAGTAGAGGCAGGGCAACTGATGGGCTTGGTATGGGGATGCCGAGCAGCAGTAATGATGAATGGATGGTGTAGACCAGAGTTTGCCTTAGAGTGAGGGGTACCACAGAGGGATCCTCTCTCCCCCCTTCTTTATGTACTTTCTCTAGAGCCTTTGCTGGTGTGGCTGAAGGGGTGGCTCTCTGGACTACAGATGGGAGATGTGGTCTGGCAGTTGGGTGCCTTTGTGGATGACATGGTGGTAGGGTTGGGTAGTTGAGAGGATGTAGAAGTCCTACAAGAAGAGGTTTTACAGTATGAGAGGCTGGCAGGGGCAAAGTTGAATTGGGACAAGTGCGAGTCAATGGAACTTGGTGCTGGCCTGGGGGGACATGGGCAATTCAGACAATTGGTAGCCACAGGGAGTGCTGTTTAGTATCTGGGTATCTGGTTCTCGGTATATGGGATGGTCCTACCAAGGGAGTGGTGGTGTGGATTGATTTAGAAGCTGGAAGGTGCGCTGACAGGTTGGTCAGGGAGGAGCTTCTCCTTGGTTGGCAGAATAGTGGTCTTGAATGTATATTGGCTGCCCAAACTGTAGTATCTGGGTTATCATCTGGATTTTCCAGGGTGAGTGGTGTGGCAGCTGAAGAAGATTGTGGAAGGGTGGTTATAGTGGGGGAGATGTCTACAGATTGGATGGGAGACCTTAGTGACAAGGACTTCTGATAGAGGCCTGGGGCTGGCAGGAGATCCCAGGCCACCTTTCTCTGATACTATTCACGTTACACAAAATTCAAGCAACAGTTTCTGACACAAAGCGGAGGAAAGGTATTATAAACATGTCTTTGAGCAAGAGTTCTGACGGGTGTGCTGGGTCTGGTGGACCTGGGGCCTTTGGCTGGCAGCAGGTTGGGAGGGGTTATGGCCTGGGGATGGGGGCCTTTGGAGGGTCGAAGGGTGGTGAGAGTACTGGAGGAGGGCTGGTGTCTGGTGGGAATGGAGGAGAGACTGGCCATGTGAGCTTTGCTGACAAGGTGAAGGGGAGTGGATGGCCGACTGGAAGCCGGGCTGGTGCTGTGGTGGGGAAGGGTAAGGCGAGCCCTGGTAGGGAGGGAGGTTCTCTGGCTAGAGGTATGAGCGTAGGGTCTGGAGGTGTTGTGGCTGGGGGTGGGACTGCTGATGGGGGTGTGACGGTGGATCTGGAAAAAAAATGAGATGTGATGGTTGATGGCAGAGTTGGGCTGGGGCTGCCAATTTCGAAGGGGGACCTGGCTGATGGTGTGACGGAGCTGGTGGTGGCACCGTTACTCAAGAAGTCGATATTGGAGTTTGCCATCACCTTGTGCTTCTGAGGCTTGGTGGTGACAGCAAGGATGGTCTTGGGGCTTATCTCGCAGCAGGTGGCTGGGGCTGCTTCAGTGAAGTTCCTGAAGGGGCTGGAGGGGGTGGAGGTGGGATTTGAGGAGGCAGGCCCACTGGATGTGGCAATGAAGACTGGAGTGGTTGTTGGCGAAGTGGCGGTGCCTATGGTGAGGTGCCTTAGGTGGGACCCCAGGGTAGTGCAATTGCTGGTCAAAGGAGTGCCTATGGTGAGAAGGTGGAGACCAGGAGGAGGGTTGAGGGGGTGATGGCCGAGTATGGCGATGTTGTGGATGTCGGGTTCAGGGTGTGGGAGGGGACGGAGATCAGGACGGGCAATGTGGATGTCAGGATTAGGCTGGCAGGGAGGGAGACCACAGGAAAGGAGAGGGACTGGCCTTCAGTGTTGATGTGGGGTGCTGTCGTCTGTTGGGTGTCTAGGGTGAAGGGGAATGAGGAGGAGGAGGAGGACTTGTTGGAGGCGTTGGAGGAGTTGGGTGGTGCCGTGGAATGGAGGGCAAAGGCCTGGAAGCTTTTCGAGAAGTCAACACATCTGGAGGTTATAGAGGGGAAATGGGTCTGCATGGACAAGAAGCAGTGGGAGAGAGTACAGGGGCATAGGAGGCAGAAGGAGCTTCTGGCGAGTATGACAGCAGAGGTGAAGAAGACAGCAGTTGGAGCTGAGGTGTCTGGGGGCATCGATGCCAGTGTCTGGGCTGCTAATAGTAGAGAGGTGGCTGAGGCAGGCAAGGAAGAGGCTGGGAAGGTGCTGGGCAAGGACCCCTATACCGATGGCACTTTTGAGGTCTGGGAACAGGAATTGGATGACACCCCCCCTCCTCTTATCAGGAGGGGCCCGGCGGTGAAGAGAAGAGCACCTGAGAATGTGGCGATGACAGGGGCCCAGCAGGTGCGCTTTGGGGTCCCGGATTTGGAGAAAGGGGGCCAGGTGGTGGCGGCTAGCAAGGATGAGCTGGTGGATGTCCCTGAGGAGGAGTGGGATGAGGCTGCCAGTGTGGGTGCCGATGTCACGATGTTGGATGCAGGACGGCCGGCAACCCCTGGAGGGAAGGAGGTGGGGAACTTGCTGTAGATGCGCACGATGATGGATAACCTCGCAGCGGATACATTGGGAGAGGTGGACCTGCGGGCGATGCCAGAAGAGTAGTGGGAAAGGATTCTGCAGGGTGAGGGTGTGGTGGAGGCACTGAAAGGGGAAATTCTTGCGATCTTCCTGGAGGAGGAGGGTTACAAGGTCGATGGAGTGAGGAAGGCTGAGCTGGCAGTAGTTGCCGGTGAGAGGGCAGCCTACTGTTGGGATGAGCATCATGGTTTGCAGCTCTGGAGGGAGGCTTGTCTGGAGTATAGGGAGGACTTTGAGAAGAGGGAGGATGGAGCTATGGTAGAACTTCTGGAAGAGCTGGAGGCACAGGAATCCAGAGAAAGGGAGCAAGCTGCCGAGCATGCATTGGACTTGGTGCAGGAAGAGCAGGATGTGGACTTGTAGAGGATGGGATATTCACTTAACATTATTACCTATGAACAGTACAACGAACATTTTCTCTTTGAATGTGAATGGGTTGCAGGGATCTGGACGACATAAGAACATTTTTACTTGGCTCAAGGGACTGGAGGCAGACCTCTTTCTACTACAGGATTTGAGGTGTGAGGATGAGGATGATAGGTTGGAGTGGACTAGAGAATGGGGTGGGGCTGCTGCTTGGTTTGGAAAAGTGGCGATTCTGGTGAGGAAGGGTAGAGGGGATTTGGAGGGCATCAGGAACTGGGGGGATCGACTGGTCTGGGGAGATTGGCAGAGGCCGGGGTGGGAGTCGGTGAGAGTTGGCTCTTGCTACTACCCGGCAGTTAGGGGTGAGAGAATTGCATGGATCGAGGAGCTGATGGAGGAGGGTATTCTCTTGGAGGAAGGGGTGGATATTCTGGGGGGGGACTTTAATATGGTTCGGGATCAGCATCTCGACAGGACTGATGGAGGGAGGAGTGCAGGGGGGAGAAGTGGGGGGCTGGGGGTGTGGGAGGAGGTGGAGAGGTTGAGCTCATTGGGAGATATGGACAGATCATGGTGGGGTGATGCAAGGGTCTATACGCATTGGGTGAATGGCTTAGGTACCCGGATTGACTGAATTCTGACAGCTGAGTGCTGGGGTGCCAATGTTTGGAAGTCATTAGAGGTGGAGTGGTGCCCATGGTCTGATCACTAGGGACTGTTGGGGCATGGGCAGTTTGGGGGGAGTGGAGATAGACCCAGACATTGGCACCTTAACTCCTCCCTGCTGGCCGAGAAGAGGTTGTGGGACTCATGGGCGGAGGACATTCAGGTGAAGGTTGCTGTGTGGCGGCATGAGGGTTTGTCTGTAGATGTCCATTGGAAACATTTGAAAGAGGCTGCGAGGGTTTTTTGGAGAGGAGCCGGTAGGGAGGCTGGGAGGCGAAGGAGAGAGCGTATAAGGTGTGCTTCCAATAGGCTGCGGAGACTGCAATTGGATTGGGCCAATCTACTCACTTCTGATGGAGTGGAGGACTGGCGGATAGAGAGGGTGAAATTGGAGTTAGTGGAACTACAACAGGTGTTGAGAGATGAGGAAGAGACTCATATGCGAGGTATGGTGCTAGGCTATGGTGGCAGGGGCTTGAGGAGGGTGAGCGGTCTACTAGGTACTTATTGAGACTCCTCAAGGCTAGGAGAGTGCAGCATTGGTGGGATGGCATCCTGGATGCCGATGGGGATATAGTGCAAGGCACACAACAAATCTTAGGAGTTTTGAAAGCGTGATGGCAGGATTTATGGAGTGAGGAAGAAGGGAAGGGGGTGCTGGGGAGGAGGAGATTGCCGATACACTTGAGGAGTGGGGGCCGCCACAGGTAGCTGGTTTGGGTGACTTAGTCTTACTGGTACAAGGAGAGGAGATTCAGAGTGTCCTTGCAGCAACTAAGCTTGGAACGTCACCAGGGGAGGATGGATTGCCTTGGGACTTCTGGAAAAAGATGGTGATGGTCCCTGGAGTTCTGGGTGAGATGGCTGCCCTCTGTGACCATGTTATTCAGAGGGGTGAGTGGGTAGGCGAGCAGGACCTTGGGCTGGTGGCCTTATTGTACAAAGATAAAGGCAGAAGGGAGGACTAGAGGAATTAGAGGCCGATTATGCTCCTGGATATAGACAGGAAATTGGTGACTAAGGTGATCGTTGCTAGGCTGCAGAAAGTTGCCCAAGAGGTGCTGGGGGAGGAGCAGCGGGGATTTGTTGGGGGTAGGCTTATTAGAGATGGGACTGCTTGGGTTCACGGTGTCATTGAAGGAGCTTGGGCCTGTGGTCTAGATGGAAGGTTGGTTTTCTTGGACCAGGAGAAGGCATATGACTGGGTACAGCGGGTTTGGCTGGGCAAGGTGTTAGATCGAATTGGTGTTCCTCTGGGGTTTCGGGCCTCTATGTTGAGTCTGCTGGGGAGCAGTCGGGCGGCATTGTTGTACAATGGGCACCGTGGTCTGGCATTTTCCTTGGGAAGAGGAGTTCCTCAGGGGGATCCTTTGTCTCCTATTCTCTATGCTCTTTCGCTGGAGCCGTTGTTAGATCGGATTCGCCGAAAGGTGGAGGGGCTCTCCATATATGATATTGGATGGAAGGTGGGGGCCTTTGCTGATGATATGGTGGTTGGACTTGGGTCTGTGGCAGATGTCGAGGCACTGAAGGAGACCGTAGATTGGTATAAGGCTCACTCTGGGGCGAAGCTCAACTGGAATAAGTGTGAGACGATGGTGCTAGGGAATGGGCTAGTGGGTGGGGACATCATCGGAACAATTGTCCCTTCTGGTGAGGTGGTGCGGTATCTGGGCATATTCCTCTCTGTATATGGCTCAGTCCTGCCACGGGTGTGGTGGGAGAGTAGAGTGACCATGTGGGGGGAGGCCCTTCGAGGATGGGGAGGCCGCCATATCTCTCTGGCTGGCCGGGTGACAATACTGAATGTGTACTGGTTCCCCAAGCTGTGGTACATGGCCTATCATCTGGACTTCCCAGCGTGGGTGGTGAAGAGGCTGATGAAAGTGGCTAGAGATTGGATTTGGACTGGGAGGAGGGCCCAGGTCAGTTGGGATACTTTGGTGATGCCAGTGGGCAGGGGGGGTCTTGGCCTTGTGGATTTCTCCAAGCGGTTACACTGTTTGAGAGCCTGGTGGCTGAAGAGAGCTGCTGAGCTGCAGGGCAGGGGTTGGGTGCCTCTGCTGCAGAAGGTGTGGGAGATGCAATCCTCCCCTCGAGGGTCCTCTGGAGATCTGCTCTCTATGGTGGGGCTGAATGGTGCTCAGTGGCTGCGATTCAAGGGCTTTTGGTGGGGAGTGGTGGAGGGAGCACACAGAATTGGCCTGCGTTGGCAGGGCAATGAGGGAGAGGAGATGTGGGGGCCCGGAATATGGAGTTGGGATAGACTGCTCCTGGGGGGTGCCCCTCTTGAAGCATTTGATATTGGGGATGGAGTGGAGTGCCAACAGCATCTTGGCCTGGATCTTTGGCCGAGTGGTTGGCAGGCAGCAGGGATTGGCGAGGAGTGGGACTGGGCGGGGATCTGGTCTTGGAGTGCCGAGGTGTGATGGTGGCTGCCTCCTAAATACTGGGTGGTATGGTGGCGGATGCTAAGGAGGAATGTCATGTTGAATTTCCGAACTGGGCATCTCATGGATGGTGGCCGCTTTGAGTGTGAGGAGTGTTACAATGTGGGACAGGCTGGGGGTCTGGTGCAGACGCTAGAACATTGGCTTGGAGAGTGTGAGGTATTGGGGGACTTTTGGATAGAAATTGGGATTAGACTGGGTGTGGGGCAGAGGCTGGTTGAGGAGGGGGGCCGCTGGGATGGTTTGAAGTCTTGGTTGGTGGGAGGGGTGGGTGATAGTTGGCTCACTGTAGGATGGGTGCTGGCAGTATGGGTAGGACTGGCAGGTCACTGGCTCTTTGTATTTGAGGAGGGGAGGCAGATGGGACTGCAGGTGAAGGTGGTAAGGTGGGAGGAGCTGTTGGGGGATCTGTTGACTGGATGGTGGATTGGTTGGGGCCCTCTGAGAGGGAGGCGGCATGGTTTGGTAACTAGGATATATGAACAAAGTGGCGGGAGGGTGGCGATAGTGTTAGACAAAGTGGTCTTTCATCAGGAAGGGATAGGGG
>RBNI01007041.1:0-10718 GCA_003990745.1 Jimgerdemannia flammicorona | reverse complement strand
TTTTTTATAGTCACTTGGACTTTGCCATTTATTACCAGTCTATTAATAAGTTTACAGTATCTCCTCCCACTACCTGATCCCTATAGGGGAGCCTCTCTCTGCATCATCATGAAGAAAGACTATCTTCTCACCCACTACTCCCACCAACCCCCCACTTTGCCTATAGATCTTCTCTACTAAACAATACCTATAACTACCCTACAACCCCCAACCAAGCCATCAGCCTGTCAAGGTGTCTTCCATAAGGCTATGCCAATATAATAACTGATCCCCCAAGCCCAGTCTCCTCTTATCTTCAAAAACAAATAACTAGTGACTGGCCAGTCCCACCCAAATACTAAAACCCAGCTTAAGATAAGCCACTCCTTTCTCACCCCCCCAACCAGTCTATCCCTCAAATCCTCCCACCAATCCTATGTGTCATTTCCCCTACATACTACTCCCAAATGATTCCTAATAGCCTGCCAAAAGTCACTAAGTACCTCACACTCTCTTAGCCAATATTCAGATATCTGTATGTTTCTCTCTTCCTACTCTACATTGTAGTACTCCTCACAATCAAAGCAACCCCTCTTGATAAGATGACCTGAGCAGAAGTTGAGTATTATATTCCTCCTCAGTATATATCACTAGACCACTCAGTACTTCAGCGGCATCTACCTCCTCACCTTAGCACTCCAGGCCCACACTCTATGCTAGTTCTACTCTTCTCTAATACTGACTCCCTGCCATCTGCTAGGCTACAGATCCTGGCCTTGTCTTCTTTGGCAGTCTATTCCATCACTAATATCAAACTCAACTAAGAGAATACCTCCCAACAACACTTGGTCCCATCTTCATATTGCTGGGTTCCAAGCCACCTCTCCTTCATTACCCTACCAATGAATTTCAATGTAGTGTGCCCCCTCTGCTACTCTCTACCAGAAGTCTTTATATCACAATTGTGCAGTATTCCAAACCTAACCAATGAAAAAAGATCACCTGTTGAGCCTCTTGGTGAGAACCTCATCTCTCAGATCTTCTATAATAGGAGAACCCAACCACCCTCTCTCAATTCCACCACTCTCTTTAACCACTATGCTCTCAAGCAGTATAGTCTCTTCAGAAAGTTGACCAGCCCAAGCCCTCCTCTTGCCACCAGTAATAAATAGACCTTCCAACTGATCTGACTCCTTCTTCTAGCCCAGATCCACTCCTTGGCCAGCTTCATCAATCACTTCACTACCCAGACTGGGAAGTCCAGATAATAAGCCAGATACCACAACTTTGGCAGCCAATAGATGTTCAAAATCAAGACATGCCCTGTTAGAGATAAGTGGCAACCTCCCCAGCTCTGCAGGGCCTCTCCCCAGATCCCAACCCTCTGCTCCCACTAAAGCCTAGGTAGTACCAACCCATATACTGACAAATAAATACCCAAGTATCACACTATCTCACCAGTAGGGATAATTGTTTTGATAACATCCCCTCCTACCAGGCCATTGCCCAACACCATTATTTCACACTTATGTCAATTGAGTTTAGCCCCAGAGTTCTCCTCATACTACTCCACCATCTCCTTGAGCTCCTCAATATCTACAATGGACCCTAAGCTGACCACCATGTCATCTGCAAAGGCCCCCACTTTTCACCCAATTCCAAAGATAGAGAGTCCCACTATCTTCTATCTGATTCTGTCCATTAAGGGCTCCAGGGAAAAAGCATATAGAATGGGAGACAGTGGGTCCCCCTGGAGTATCCCCCTACCTAGGAGAAACGATACCCCTCTATGTCTATTACATATGAGTACAGCCCTACTCCCTTCCAGTAGGCTGATCATTGCTGACTGGAACTGGTACAGTATCCCAGTCTTATTCAATACTTTTGCCAGTCAGACTCATTATACCTGGTCATAAGTCTTCTCCTGATCCAAGAAGACCAGTTGCCCATCTAGTCCACAAGCTCATACTCCTTTAATAACTCCATATATCCAGGCTGTATCATCCCTAATGAGCCAGCCTCCTACAAAGCCCCTCTGCTCAACACCCAAGACTTGCTGGGCCACCTTCTATAGCCTTGTGACCACCACCTTAGTCACCAACTTTCTGTCCATATCTAGCAGTATAATCAGCCACTAGTTCTTCCAGTCTTCTCACCTTCCTTTGTTCTTGTAAAGCAGTGTCACCAGCCCCAGATCCTACTCCCCCACCAATCTCCCTGTCTGTAATATACATAAGGTCACACAATGCCATCATCTTATCCAGTACTCCTGAGACTCCCACCATTTTCTTTCAGAAGTCCCAGAGCAGACCATCTTCCCCAAGTGCCATACCTGAGGTTGTTGTGGCAAGAATCTGGTGGATCTCTTTCTCTCATACTGGCAACACCAAGTCACTCAGCCCATCTACTCACAGAGAGTGCCAATCCTCCAATACTTGGTCAATTGCAGCAGCATCTGCCCCACCCTCCTCCTCACTCCACAATCCACTCCATCGCTCCTTTAATAAACCAAGAATGTCTTATATACCATGCACCAGTATACCATCAGAGTCAAGTACTCCCTCCTACCTTTGCTGTATCCTTCTTGCCTGAAGGGCCCTCATGAGATACTTAGAGGGCCTCTTCCCTTCCTCCAAACTCTACTAATGAAGCTGTGTCACCAAGTTCTGCACCCTTGCCTCCTTCTCATCCTGCAGCATCTATTGTAATTCTCCAATCTCCATTTTCACCCTCATTAATCTCCAGTCCTCACCCCCCTCCACTATTGCTAGTCCTGCCCAATCCTCCAAGAGTCTAGTCAGTCTAACAGAAGCCCATCTCACCTGTCACCTCTTCTGCTTCCCAGTCTCCCTGCCAGCCTCACTCCAATAGACCCTGGCCATCTCTTTCATCCTCATCTACTAAATACCAACTGGGGCACCTTCCTGCCTCAAGCTCTTCACCCTCAGTTGAATGTCTTCTACTCACTCATCTCACTAGATCCTATCATCTAATAAAGAGGAATTGAGGTACCAATGTCCAGGCCCATCCCCACTTCCCCCAAAATGCCCCTGCCCTAACAGCCTCTAATGATCCGACCAAGGACACCATTCCACCTCCAGCAACTTCCAAACATCCAAGCCCCAGTAGCTAGCCATCAACATCCAGTCAATCCTTGTCCCCAGACCCCCTGCCCAGTGCATATATACCCCCCTATCCCCTCAATACTCTCTACCAGCATCTACCAGAGCACTTAGCCTCTCCACATCCTCCCATGCTGCCAACCCTCCACTCCTACTCTCAACTCCCTATCCACTATCTGTTCAATCCATTAGTGCATCCCAGACCATATTGAAGTCTCCACCAATCATATCTACCCCAGCCTTCACAAGAACCCCACTCTCCTGGAGACCCTTCACTCAATCCACATACTCACTCCATACAGCAGAGCAGTAACAGGAGTCCACTGTGACCAGCTCCCAACCTTTATATATCCACTCTCCCCAGACCAATCTATCCCCTCAGCTCCTCATATCCCATATCTCCCCTCTGCCTTTCTGGACCAGAATTCCAATCTTGCTCATCCAAACTGCCTCACCTCCCCATTCCTTCATCCATTCCCCCATTCCTTCATCCATTCCAGTCTATCCAAATCATCCTCACATCTGACATTCTGCAAAAGGAAGAGATCAGCCTCCAATCTCTTCAGCCAAGTAAAAATGTTCCTATGTCAAGAAGCACCCCATAACCCATTTATATTCAAAGAGAAAATATTGATTATACTATTCATAATGAAATATAGTATATTATCTAGTCTATCTCTACTGCTCCATATTTATCTCTTCCTATGCTATGTCTAGATTATGTTCCATAGTCACCACCTCCTCTTCAGCCCTCTGAGTCTCTAATCCAGCCAATAGCTCATTCATCTCCCCATCTGTCTTCTCCTCAAACTCCTCTCAGTACTCCAGGCAGGCCTCCTATCAGAGCTGCAATCTATGATACTTGGCCCAGCAATATTTAGCCCTCTCACCAGCAACCCCTGCTAGCTCTGCCTCCTGCTCCTTATCCACCTCATACCCTTCCTCCTCCAGATATACTGTAAGGATTTCTGTCTTCAATGCCAACTCCACACCATCTCTCTGTAGGATCTACACCCAGTGCTCATTGCTCATTACTCTCAAGTCCACCTCCCCCAACTCTTCAGCCACCAGGTTATTCATCATCCTGTATATCCAAAGTAGGTTCCCCACCTCCTTTCCTCTAGGAGTCACTGGTCTCCCTCCATCCAACATCATAGTGTCAGCTCTGGTACTTGCAGACTCATCTCACACCTCTGGAACATCCACCAGTTCCTCCTCTCTAACTGCCACCACTTGTCCCCCATTCACTACCTCAGGAACTCCAAACTGCACTCACTGGGCCTCCTGCATTGGCACATCCTCTACCACTCTGCTTCAGAAAGTCAGACCTCACCTGATAAGAAGAGTAGAGGTAGACAATCTCTCCCAGTCCTCCTCCCAGACCTCAAACATACCATCAGTATATGGGTCATCACTAGTCACTATCCTGTCCACTCCTGTCTCCTTCCCTGTACTCCTGCTATCCTCACTGGCCCAGACACTTACTTTGGCACTCCCTATCTCCACCATTCCACCTGCATCCTTCTGTAGTCTATCCTCTAGCTTAGCCAGCAGCTCCTTCTGATGCTTACATCCCTGAGCTCTTTCCCACTACCCCTTGTCCACTCTAATCCACTTCCCATCTATCACCTCCAAGTGTGTCAATTCTACAAAAGCCTTCCAAGCCCTTGCCCACCACTCCACTACACTACTCAGCTCTTTCAGTACTTCCAGCAAGTCCTCTTCCTCCTCCTCACTCCCCTTCACCCTCGTTACCTTGCACAAGATTACCCCTCAGACCATCACCAAAGGCCAGTCCCTTGTCTTCCTGGTAGCTTCCTTTCCTGCCAGCTGAATCCATATATCAATATCTCCAGTCCTGAGCAAGGTCCCTTCCCAGACCCTGAATTTAATATCCACCACCTTGCCATACTCTGCCATGACCTCCTTGACTCTCCTTTTCATCTCCACCACTATCACCATGGATACTCCTTTTACCAGCAGTTGTACTACCCTGGGGTCCCATCTCAGGCAATATGTCATAGAGATACATACCTCCCCAACAGTCAAACCAATCTTTAGCATCTCCTTCAAAGGCTCAGCCTCCTCAAAGCCCACCTCCACTCCTTCCAATCCCTTCAGAAACTCTACTGACACTATACCAGCCACCTGCTTAGCTATAAGTCCCAGCATCATTTTTGCCATCACCACTAGGCCCTGGAAGCACAGTGTGACTGTGAATACCAAGATTGATTTTTTGAGTAACAGGGCCACCATGAGGCCCATCACACTATCTGCTAAATCCCTCTATCCTCTAAGCACCTGCTGCTCAGCTGTACTATCAGTAGTTATATCTAGATTTTTTTCCAAATTGGCAGTCTCATCACCATTAGTCGTTATGCTCACCCCAGCCACTATACTCCCAGCTCCACTGTCTCCACTGCCAAGGGCTACTCCCCTATGAACTGTTGCCTTCTTCATCTTCTTGCCTTTCCTCAGCCATTCCTCCAGCCCAGATGTCTGCTATCTCCCCTTCACCATCTCTGCAAAGCTCGCTCTCCCAGACCCCTGTCCTCCACCACCTCCTCCTCCCCTTCTGCATCCTCTCACCAGCAGCCCCCTCATACTCCCCCCCAGGCCAGGGCCTCTCCCCACATGCTGTTAGTTGAATGTGCTAGGACCATCCTGCCTAGTACATATCTCAGATTATCTATCAATCACCATGTTGTTAGTTGCTTTTCTCTAAAAATGATATTGTAAGTGCTTTCCAAAGGTTGTGTAACCTGAATGGTACCAGAGAAAGATGCCTGTTAGTAAAAGATAATTAATATAGTTCTATAATATTTTAAAAGATTCTATAACTAGCTCAGATAAGATATTTAATACTAAGAAAAGATAAAAATATTTTAATATACTAGATATTAAATTTAAGAAAAGACAAGAAAAGACCAGAGAAAAAATATAAAAAATAGACTATAATTAAAATATTATTACAATCTTAGATCTTTAATTACTCATTATTATCTTTAGGTCTCTATCTTAACTCATCTTTAGATATATTATACATACATACTCTTATTAGTATACTTGTGATTTTTTTTCTTTTAAAAAAATTATATATTCTCTTTTTAGTATACTTAAGTTATATATATTTGAATAGTATATATATTCTTTCAAGTTATATTTAAGTATATTTCATACTCTATTACTAGTATACTTATTGTATATATGTTTTATCTGAGTAGTGTATAAGTATATTACATACTCTCTGTCTAGTATATTTGAGTAGTATATAGTACCACATTAGTAGTATTCAATTACATTATACACTCTGGTTAGTATGCTCAAATAGTGTGTGAGTATATCATATCATATCTCAAGTAGACTGGCTAAACATGTAGACATTAGTTCAATGTGATACTTCTGGCCAAATTGTTCCTTCTGTCAACTTAAGTAGTTCTATTTGCAAAAATCAGCCTTTGCCATCTAAGTATATATATATATTCTATTATCTTTGAAATAATAAAACTTATGCAAAAATTTCATAATGAAAAGACATAGTGAAAACATAATTGTTCTATTGTAGGATGACTTGAAACTAAAGGACTCAAATTTGTAATTAGAACTTATATTTAGAACCAGACTTCAAAACGGATTCAAAATTTACATGCACAATACTTCTCCAGATGACTTGAACAGAGACAACACAATGTAAATAGGTTGTGTAAGACCGAGAAATGTGTAGAGTGGTAAAAATTGGTAAAAGGATAAAGACACTAGATGAATGCACAGAAAAAATGGCAAAAAGGCCTGTAGTTATCTTTTAATCTCAACTTAAACTTCACTCATCGTTGATGTAATCAAGATGCGCAGCCTGAACCCTTACAGGCCTTCCACAGCCTCCAAAAACAGCACTTCATCTAAGAATTACCCATCAACGATCCTAGGTTTTCAACCCCTACCATCTTTTATGCCTTAGGTTTCTCTAATCCTATGGAAGTGATTCTATCATTCTCTTTGCAAGCCATTATCTGCCTCCTAATTTGCTCTAAGTCAGATTTTACTCCATTTGAACACCATTTTCCATGCAGAATCATCAATATTGTACCTCAATAAAGGTGAACCCCAAAGTCCCTTCTCTCCAACATAAGACATACTGCATGCACCACCAACCTATCCTTCCTCCTTTCTATTCGTAGCACCCTTTCACTTCCACTCGGAACCATGCGATCTACTGTCTGAAACTAAATTTGAAGTACGTTCAGCTATGACGAAGGCACTTGATTGGCTACTATGTCATTCATTTGTTACCTGAATAATAAAAATACATGAAATATCTATATACTAGTATGCTAGCATACTTATATAATATATGCAAATACTACAGTATTTCATTAGCAGCGAAAACAAATTTTCAGTTTTCGAGGTCGTTTTGATTATCATCATCAGACGTGGTCTGAATTGCAGTCTTCAACTCACACTCACAGAATTTTTCGCAACCTGGTAGAATAGACGATTGTTTAAATGACTCAGGCTTGTTCATAGAGTTTGAGACTACCATACGGCGATCGACATTCCAACAACACGTAGGTAATGTGAACTCTACGTTGATTTTACGATGAGTGTGAATGTTGTTGACTCGTACGGAAACCGAGTTCACAAGGTCACGGTCGTTATGACGACCACGGTCCCAAAAAGACTTCACGAAAGTCATGCCAACTTTCAAGTCAATCGAGTATCCTGTCGGTTCACGCTCAGGATATTGCGGCTTGCACTCCACAAGATGCGTCTCAATTACATGCGTCCGTTTTGCCGCCTGTTTTAAAGGATGATCTACCTTATGATACCACGTGGCTCCTCTGCTATCCTGACACTGTCGGATCGACCAGTAGTCGTTTCGCTTCTCCCTTGGCTGCGCATCGCAACATTTAATCGTGACATCGACAGGAGTGATAGGAGTGACCTCGATCTTGAAAGTTTTGAAAATATAGCGCTTGTTTGGCTCTAAATGTTTGCTTCCGGCCAAGACGATTTTGCTCAACTCGATCTTGTGCGAGGACTTGCTGATCGTGATCTTCAGGGTAAATTGGATGGTGAACTCTTGCTTTAATTTCATTTTCAATTTATCTAAAATCGCTTCTGACGAGGTGTAGACGATAACTATGAAATTTGAGTCCTCTGGTTCTACAGGCGCGGGCGAGACTGGGAGAGTGTTGTTTACTGGCAAAGATGAAAGAAAATGGTGGAAATCATGTCAAGGAGGAAACAAAAACGGATGCACGGCTAGTTGGCTATACTAATCAGTCATTGTCACTGGACCATTACATATACATCCGGAGGCGTTGATTCCTCTGTCGACATTGATATCCGCATAGGTACTACTGATGGTTGCGCTAGGTAACCCAGCGGCAGCAGTATTCCTATTTGAGGATGTTCCAGTGTCCTTGAATTCCTCAATGGTGGGGTGCAAGAGGTTCGGTGGTGATATTGCTTTGTTGTGTTGAACGATCTCCGGTTTCAAAACCGCTCGGGGTTGGGGCGACCTCCATGCTGTGCTGATCAGCCGATTTCACACGGAGAAAATACAGCCAGAATAGCCTGGCTTCAAGAGCATGCAAATAAACAAGATAAAGAGCAAGTCTTTCCAATTCAGGGCATTCGCCAATTGGGCAGAGTTGCTTGCCGACAGCCCACCGCCGTTGCCGCCTTCCTCATTGCCGTCACTGGTATATGGGTAACGGCCTACGCTTCCTGCTCCATCGCCAAAGTTTGGAGTGGCTTCACCAAGATTGCCACGATTTGAGAGCCCAGCACGTGACTGATTAATTGGCATGTGATTCTTGTCATCGCCTTGTTCACCTCTCCGATTATGACCGCCTTCGTCACTACTGCTATCTGAGGGCTCATCCCCTTCTCCACCTGCTCCACTCGCAATATTATCCATCCTATTGATTCCATCTGAAACAGCGGTATCATCCATGACGACAAGTTCTTCTACACCTTGGAAAATCCTGCCGCTGCCTTCAATAATCGTGATCAACTCAGGACGTTTTTTATTGCTTAGTTGCCTCCGTACATACAAGCAGATTCCGAGCTTGTTCGTGTACCAACCCATATCATCTAGTAAATAGATTGGCATAAGCATGATCAATTGATCTCTGTCAACGACGTGAACGATCTCTTTGCCTAGCTTATGCAGCTCCTCGAGCACTTTGTCTCCTTTTTCTTCGTCGGGCAGCGGCTTTTCCAACCAGCGGTAGAAGGCCTCGGACTTTGTGAATGTCAAATCGTCATCCCTGAATGGAAGAATTTAAGGAAACTGAATATTAAAGGTACTGACTTTGGAATGATACAATTCTAATAGACAGAAAATCAAATACCACGTACTCGCAGTCAGATTCATTCTCTGACAGTTTTGTGTAGAACATACGTGCGTCAGAACCTTCCGAGGGGTTGAATGCTCCTTCAGGTTTTGAAATGAAGTCTCCTGGCGCAATACACTTTTCGTTTGAGATTGAAATGACCCATAGAGTAGCGAATCAAATTTCTACATACCTGCTCTCACAGAACTCGCTTGATATTCAGGGCCCTTCGCATGCGAGGTTGTAATTTGCTCGATGGCCATATCCGAGGTAACCTTTATATTGGTCAATTCGCCCCCTTCCTTAGAAATACTGTCATACTCCAACTGCTCAACCTCTGGTTTAATCAAGTTGGGAAGCATTATTTCTTCCATCTCGACGAACCCGTTCCGTAGAGCTAAGTGCAGGCGGTGTCCTTCCGTCCTTGTCTTTAGCGTTGGCGTCTGCTCCAAACTCGGTCACGAGCATCTTCACCATCTCGACGTACCGGATATGCACAGCGAGATGAAGCGGCGTCTCTCCACCTTCGCTCTTGGCGTTAGCGTCCGCCCCGAACTCAGACACAAGCAACCTCACAACCTCAATGTGCTCGTACTTCGCTGCTACGTGCAGCGGCATCCATCCATTGTTGTCCTTGGCGTTGGCATCTGAGTCACTGGGGCCACCTTGACTTCCTCCTCAAAACCTGCTCCTTTAACCTCCTCTCCATCAGCCCACTTCTCCTTCACTGGCACATGTACAGAATCTTCCACACCCCTCAATTGTGAGAAGGATGCTTCAGCCACCTTCACCCCTTCCATTCAATTCTCATCAAGTGCAACCCTCATAGCCTCCTCCTCTACCAACCCTTGCAGCACTGTCTGCAAATGCTCCCAATTCTTTTTATATCATTGCTTCCTCTTCTCCTCAGTCTCAATTCAGACTCAATTCTTGGTAAACTTCTCCTACTTCCTCTTCTACAAGGCCTTTGCTTCATCATGTTCCTTCAGAGCAATTAACAATTCTTCCTTCTTCTGCTTAGAGCTTTTCCTTCTTTAAACTTGATACTTCTGTCCTTTAATATGAATGATCTTAGGTCAATTATACTTCAATTTAGTTACCTTCTTTCTTTCTAATTATACTATTGCCTCACAGTTATCATTCCTCAACTTGGTACCTTTTCAGAACATAAAGCCAAAATTCATCATTTTATTAAAATTTTTCAGAGTTTTTGTTATTACTTTTTTTTTTTTTTTATTTATTTAGACTTTTTTTTTTTTTTTACTTTTTTTTTTTT
>RBNI01007040.1:0-10718 GCA_003990745.1 Jimgerdemannia flammicorona | reverse complement strand
AACCCACCCACCATCCAGTCAGCAGATCCCCCAATAACCCCTCCCACCTTAATACCTTCTCCCACAACCCCAACCACTGCCCCCCCTCAAACACAAACAGCCAATGACCTGCCAGTCCGACCCATATCACTAGTACCCACCCTATAGTGAGCCAACTATCACCTACCCCACCCACAAGCCGAGATCTCAAGTCCTCCCAGTGACCCCCCTCCCCCACCAGCCTATGCCCCATAATCAGTCTATCCCCTATTACAGCCCAAAATTCCCCCAAAACCTCACACTCTCCCAGCCAATGTTCTGGCATCTGTACATAACCCCCAGCTTGCCCAACATCATAGCACTCCTTACAGTCAAATTGTCCACCATCTACCAAATGCCCCATACAAAAATTCAGCATAACATTCCTCTACAACATTCTCCACCATACCACCCAGAACTTCAGGGGAAGCCACCTCTACACCTCTACACTCCATGACCAGATACCAGTCCAGTCCCACTCCTCGCCAATCTCTACCACCTGCCATCCACTCAGCCAAAGATCCTGGCCAAGCCCCTGCCGACACTCTACTCTCTCTCCAATATCAAATGTAGCAAGTGGAGCACCCCCCAGGAGCAATCTATCACAACACTACATATTAGGCCCCCACATCTCCTCCCCCTCATCACCCTGCCAGTGCAGGCCAATTCGGTGTGCTCCATCAGCCATGCCCCACCAAAAGCCCTTAAAATACAGCTACCTAACACCATTCAGCTCCACCAAAGAGAGCAGATCTCCAGAGGACCTCTGAGGGGATGTTCGCATCTCCCATACCTTCTGCAACAGAGGTACCCAACCTCTGCCCTACAGTTCCACAGCTCTCTTCAACCACCAGGCTCACAAGCAGTGCAGCCTCTTAGGAAAGTCCACCAGTCCAAGACCCCCCCTGACTACCGGTCTCACAAGAGTATCCCAACTGACCTGGGACCTCCTCCCTGCCCAGATCCAATCCCTAGCCACCTTCATCAGCTTCTTTACTACCCATACTGGGAAGTCTAGGTGATATGCTACATACCACAGCTTGGGGAACCAGTATACATTCAGGATTGGCACCTGCCCTGCTAGAGAGATATGGTGGCCTCCCCAACCTTGAAGGGCCTCCTCCCAAATGTTCACCCTGCTCTCCCAACACACTCATGGCAAGACAGAACTATATACAGAGAGGAAGATGCCCAGATACCACACCACCTCACCAGCAGGGACAATTGTTTCAATGATATCCCCACTCACTAGCCCATTCCCTAGCACCATCATCTCAAACTTATACTAGTTGAGCTTCACTCTCGAGTGAGCCTCATATCATTCCACAGTCTCCTGAAGAGCCTCTACATCTTCCACAGACCCAAGTCCAACCACCATATCATCAGCAAAGGCCCCCACCTTCTACACTATACTATATATAGAGAGCCCCACCACCTTCCAGCGAATCCTATCCATCAATGGCTCCAGTGAAAGAGCATAATGAATAGGGGACAGAGGGTCCCCCTGAGGAACTCCTCTGCCCAAGGAAAATGTCCTCCCATGGTGACCATTATATGTCAGAGCTACCCGACTGCTCTCCAGCAGACTCAACATAGAGGCCCTAAACCTTGGGGGAACCCCAATTCGGTCCAATACCTTACTCAGCCACACTCACTGTACTCGATCATAGGCCTTCTCTTGGTCCAAAAAAACCAACATTCCATCCAAGCCACAGGTCCAGACCCCTTCAATGACACCATGAACCCATGCAGTCCCATCTCATATAAGTCTGCCCCCAACAAAGCCTCGCTGCTCCTCCCCCAGTACCTGTTGGGCAACTTTCTGCAGCCTTGTGACAATCACCTTAGTCACCATCTTCCTGTCCATGTCTAGAAGCATGATTGGCCTCCAGTTCTTTGAGTCTTCTCTCCTCCTCTTGTCTTTGTACAATAAGGCCACCAGCCCGAGATCCTGCTCTCCAACCCACTCACCACTCTGAAGGACATGGTCACAGAGAGCAACCATCTCACCCAAAACTCTGGGGACATTTACCATCTTCTTCCAGAAATCCTATGGCAATCCATCCTCCCCTGGCACCATTCCAAGTTTAGTTGCTGCCAGGACACTCTGGATCTCCTCTCCCTATACTGGTAAGATCAAGTCACCCAGTCCAGCTACTGGCAGTGGCCTCCACTCTTCTAGTGTGTCTGCAATCTCTGCCTCACCAGCACCCCCTTCTTCCTCACTCCACAAGCCCTGCTATTACTCCTTCGATTTGTTGTGTACCATGTAACATATCCCCATCAGTATCCAGAACCCCATCCCACTGATGTCGCACTCTCCTAGCTTTGAGAAGTCTTGATAAGTATCTAGAAGGCTGCTCACCCTCCTCAAGCCCCTACCATCATAGCCTTGCAGCCATTCTCTGCATATGAGTCTCCTTCTCTTCCCTTAACACCTGTTGTAGTTCCACTATCTCCAATTTCACCCTTGCTATCCTCCAATCCTCCACCCCATCAACAGTGAGCAAATCCGCCCAATCTATTTGTAGTCACCTCAGCCTGCTGGAAGCATACCTCATGTGCCTCCTCCTCTGCCTCTCAGCCTCTTTACCAGCCCCTCCTAAATAGAACCTCACAGCCTCTTTCAATCTCATCCAGCAGACAGCCACCAGCAAACCCTCATGCCCCCAGTTAAAAACCTTTGCCTGAATGTCCTTTGCCCACAATTCCCACAACCCCTTCTCAGCCAGTAGGGAGGAGTTAAGGTGCCAATGTCCAGATCCATCTCTACTCCCCCCAAACTGCCCCTGCCCCAACAGTCCCCAGTGATCAGACCATGGGCACTACTCCACTTCCAATGTCTTCCAAACATCCAAACCCCAGCACTCCGCTGTCAGAATCCAGTCAATCCTTGTGTCCAAGCCATTCACCCAATGTGTGTAGACCCTGGCATCACCCCACCTTGTTCTGCCCATATCCCCCAAGGAGCTCAACATCTCCATCTCCTCCCATGCATCCAGACCTCCACTTCTACCCCCAGCACTCCTCCCTCTATCAGTCCTGTCCAGACGTGGATCCTGAATCATATTAAAGTCCCCACCAAGCATATCAACCCCTTCCTCCAAGAGAATACCCTCCTCCAGCAGCCCTCTAATCTATGCAGTCCTCTCACCCCTATCTGCAGGGCAGTAGCAAGAGCCCACTTTCACCGATTCCCACCCTGGTTGATGCCAGTCTCCCCAGACCAAGCGATCACCCCAGCTCCTGATACCCCCCAAGTCACCTCTACCCTTTCTCACCAAAATCGCTACCTTTCCAAACCAAGCAGTAGCCCCACCCCATTCCCTAGTGTACTCAACCCCATCGTCCTCATCCTCACATTGAACATCCTGTAGTAAAAAGAGATCAGCCTCCAATCCCTTGAGCCAAGTAAAAATGTTCTTACAGTGCCCAGAGCCCCTTAACTCATTCACATTCAAAGAGAAAATGTTGGTTGTACTGTTCATAAGGAATAATGATATATTGTGGCCCCATCCTCTACAAATCTGTATTCTGCTCCTCCTGCACCACGTCCAAGTCATGTTCAGTAGCTAGTTCCTTCTCCCCTGCTTCCTGTGCCACCAACACTCCCAGAAGTTCTACCATTGCCCCATCTTCATGCTTCTCAAATTCCTCACGATACTCTAGACAGGCCTCCAGCCAGAGCTGCACCCCATAATGCTCTGCCCAGTAGTAGGCCACCTGCTCACCAGCAACCACCCCAAGTTCTGCCTTCCTCACCTCATCTACCTCATATCCCTCCTCCTCCAGGAAGATACCCAGAATCTCTACATTCAGTACCTCTATCATTCCATCACCATGCAGAATCCATGCCCAATGCTCCTCAGGCATTGCCCACAGGTCCACTTCTCCCAAAGCTTCTGCTGCGAGGTTATTTATCACCTTATGCATCCACAACAAGTTCCCCACCTCCTTCCCTCCTGGAGTCCCTTGCCACCCTACATCCAGCATTGTAGTGTCAGCACCTATACTTGCAGCCTCATCCCACTCCTCCTCAGAGACATCCACCAGCTCATTCTCGCCCACTGCTACCACCTGACCCCCTTGCCCCACATCAGGGACTCCAAAGTACACCTGCTGGGCCCCCTGCATCTGCATGTCCTCCATTGTCCCTCTCTTCCCAATTGGGCCCCTCCTGATAAGTGGGGGGGGGGGTGGCCTCCAACTCTGGCTCCCATACTTCGAAGGTACCATCAGCAAATGGGTCCTTGTCCTGCATCCCTCCAGTCCCCTGCCTTCTTTGCCTCCACCTCCTCTCCTCCTTTACCAGCCCAGACACTGGCCATTGCACCTCCAGACTCCTCAGCTCCAGCCGACTTCTTCTTCACCCCTCCTGTCATACTTGCCAACAGCTCCCTCTGCCTCTCGCATCTCTGGGCCTGCTCCCACTGCTTCCTATCCATATGGACCCACTTCCTGCCCACAACCTCCAGATGTGTCGACTCCTCATACAGTTTCCAGGCCTTTGCCCTCCTCTCCACAGCACCACTCAACTCCTCCAGCACCTCCAACAAGTCCTCCTCCTCCTCTTCACTCCCTTTTACCCTCGATACCTTGCAGCCAATGGCCCCCCACATCAGCACCAAGGGCCAGTCACTCGCCTTCCTTGTGGCCTCCTTTCCCACCAGCCTAATTCTGACATCAATATCGCCTGTCCTGATCATCATCCCCTCCCACACCTGAAAGCTGATGTCCACTATATCTCCATACTCAATCATTATCTCCTCCACCCTCTTCCTAATCTCCTTCTTGGTCACCATGGGCACCCCCTTCACCAGAAGCTGCACCACCCTAGGGTCCCATCACAAGCACTGCACCATGGAGACCACTACCTCCCCAACCACAACTCCATTCTTCAGTGCCTCTTCCAGTGGACCAGCCTCCTCAAAACCCACCTTGACCCCCTCCAGCTCCTTCAAGAACTTCACCAAAGCTGCCCCAGTCACCTGCTTCGAAATAAGCCCCAGAACCATCCTCGCTATCACCACTAAGCCCCAGAAGCACAAGGTCACCGCAAACTCCAAGATCGACTTCTTGAGTAATGGTGCTACTGCCAGCCCCATTACGCCATCCACCAGGTCCCCCTTCTGCATTGGGAACCCCTGCCCCACCTGCCCATCAGCCATCACATCTCTTTTTTTTTCCTGATTTCCCATCCCACTCCCATCAACAGTCACACCCCCAGCCACTATACCTCCAGCCCCTACACCTACACTCCCAGTCAGAGCACTGCCCCCCCTCCTGAGGCTCGCCTTGCCCTTCCCCTCAGCACTACCAGCCCTACTCCCCACTGGCCACCCACTCCCCTTAACCTTGTCTGCGAAACTTGGGAGACCCGATCTTCCCCCATTGCCACCAGACACCAGCCTCCCTCCAGAGCCTTCCTCCTTCTTTGGTCCTCTGAAGGCCCCCATCTCCAGGCCATAACTCCTTCTTACCTGCTGCCAGTCAAAGGCCCTAGATCCACCTCACCTAGTATGCATGCCTGTATGATCATTGCTCTCCATGTTGCTAGTTGCCTTTCACCAAAAACGTTGTCGAAAGTATTGCTTGAGTCTTGTGTCACCTAAATGTTATCAGTGAAAGGTGTATATATTCAGGATTGATACCCACCCTGCTAGAGAGATATGGCAGCCTCCCCACTCTCAAAGGGCCTCCCCCCAAATGTTCACCCTTCTCTCCCACCACACTCATGGCAAGACAGAACCATATACAGAGAGGAAGATGCCCAGATACCATATCACCTCACTAGTTGGGACAATTGTTCCAATGATGTCCCCACCCACTAGCCCATTCCCTAGCACCATCATCTCACACTTATGCCAGTTGAGCTTTGCCCCCAAGTGAGCCTCATACCATTCCACAGTCTCCTGAAGTGCCTCTACATCTGCCACAGATCTAAGTCCAACTACCATATCATCAGCAAAGGCCCCCACCTTCCACACTATACCATATATAGAGAGCCCTGCCACCTTTTGGCGAATTCTATCCATCAATGGCTCCAGCGAAAGAGTATAAAGAATAGGGGACAGAGGGTCTTCCTGAGGAACTCCTCTTCCCAAGGAAAATGCCCTCCCATGGTGACCATTACACATCAGAGCTGCCCGACTACTCTCTAGCAGACTCACCATAGAGACTCTAAACTTTGGTGGAACCCCAATTTGGTCCAAGACCTTGCCCAGCCACACCTGCCCTACATGGTCATAGGCCTTCTCCTGGTCCAAAAAGACCAACCTTCCATCCAGGCCACAGGCCCAGGCCCCTTCAATGACACCATGAACCCATGCAGTCCCATCTCTTATAAGTTTGCCCCCAACAAAGCTCCACTGCTCCTCCCCCAGTACCTGTTGGGCAGCTTTCTGCAGCCTTGCAACAATCACCTCAGTCACCATCTTCCTGTCTATGTCCAGAAGCATGATTGGCCTCCAGTTCTTCAAATCTTCCCTCCTCCCCTTGTCTTTATACAATAAGGCCACCAGCCTGAGATCCTGCTCTCCAACCCACTCACCGCTCTGAAGGACATGGTCACAGAGAGCAGCCATCTCACCCAAAACTCCGGGGACGTTTACCATCTTCTTCCAGAAGTCCTATGGCAATCCATCCTCCCCTGCGCCATCCCAAGTTTAGTTGCTGCCAGGACACTCTGGATCTCCTCTCCCTGCACCAGTAATATCAAGTCACCCAGGCCAGCTACTTGCAGTGGCCCCACTCTTTTAGTGTATCCGCAATCTCTATCTCATCAGTACCCCCTTCTCCCTCACTCCACAAGCCCTGCCATCTCTCCTTCAATACCCCTAAGATTTGTTGCATGCTGCATATCATGTCTCCATCAGTATCCAGGACCCCATCCCACTGATGTCACACCCTCCTAGTTTTGAGAAGTCTTGATAAGTACCCAGTAGGCTGCTCACCCTCCTCAAGCCCCTGCCACTGTAGCCTAGCAGCCATACCCTGCATATGAGTCTCCTCCTCTTCCCTCAACACCTGTTGTAGTTCTACAATCTCCAATTTCACCCTCTCAATCCTCCAATTCTCCACCCCAACAACAGAAAGCAAATCCACCCAATCCATTTGTAGTCTCCGCAGCCTGCTAGAAGCACACCTCATGTATCTCCTCCTCTACCTCCCAGCCTCTCTACCAGCCCCTCTTCAATAAACCCTCGCAGCCTCTTTCAATCTCATCCAGTGGACAGCCACAGGCAAACCCTCATGCCTCAAGTTAAAAACTTTTGCCTAAATGTCCTCTACCCACAATTCCCACAACCCCTTCTCAGCCAGCAAGGAGGAGTTAAGGCACCAATGTCTGGGTCCATCTCCACTCCCCCCAAACTGCCCCTGCCCCAACAGTCCCCAGTGATCAGACCATGGGCACCACTCCACTTCCAATGCCTTCCAAACATCTGAACCCCAGCATTCTGCTATCAGAATCCAGTCAATCCTTGTGCCCAAGCCATTCACCCAGTGTGTGTAGACCCTGGCATCACCCCACCTTGTTCAGTCCATATCCCCCAAGGAGCTCAACATCTCCACCTCCTTCCATGCATCCAGACCTCCACTTCTACCCCTGGCACTCCTCCCTCTATCAGTCCTGTCCAGATGCTGATCCTGAACCATATTAAAGTCTCTACCTAGTACATCAACCCCTTCCTCCAAGAGAATACCCTCCTCCAGCAGTCCCCTAATCCATGCAGTCCTCTCACCCCTAGCCATAGGGCAGTAGCAAGAGCCCACCTTCACCGATTCCCACTCTGACTGATACCAATCTCTCCAGACCAAGCGATCACCCCAGCTCCTGATTCCCCCCAAGTCATCTCTGCCCTTCCTCACCAAAATTGCTACCTTTTCAAACCAAGCAGTAGCCCCACCTCATTCCCTAGTCTACTCTACCTGGTCGTCCTCATCCTCACACCAAATATCCTGTAGTAAAAAGAGATCAGCCTCCAATCTCTTGAGCCAAGTAAAAATGTTCTTACCCCTCCCAGAGCCCCTTAACCCATTTACATTCAAGGAGAAAATGTTGGTTGTACTGTTCATAAGGAATAATGATATATTGTGGTCCCATCCTCTACAAGTCTGCACTCCACTCCTCCTGTACTAAGTCCAAGTCATGTTCAGCAGCCAGTTCCCTCTCCCCTGCTTTCTGTGCTGCCAACTCTCCCAGAAGTTCTACCATTGCCCCATCTTTACACTCCTCAAATTCCTTGCAATACTCCAGACAGGCCTCCTGCCAGAGCCACAAACCATGATGCTCTGCCCAGCAGTAGGCTGTCTGCTCACTAGCAACCACCCCCAGCTCTGCCTTCCTCACCTCATCAACCTCATACCTCTTCTCCTCCAGAAAAATACCCAGAATCTCCACCTTCAGTGCCTCCACCATTCCATCACCATACAGAATCTGTGCCCAATGCTCCTCAGACATCACCTGCAGGTCCACTTCTCCCAAAGCTTCTGCTGCAAGATTATCCATCACCCTGTACATCCACAACAAGTTCCCCACCTCCTTCCCTCCTGGAGTCCCCAGCCGCCCTGCCTCCAACATCATAGTGTCAGCTCCTACACTGGCAGCCTCATCCCACTCCTCCTCAGAGACATCCACCAGCTCATCCTCACCAACCACTACCACCTGACCCCCTTGCCCCACATCAGGAACCCCAAAGCACACTTGCTGGGCCCTCTGCATCTGTGTATCCTCTGTCATCCCTCTCTTCCCAACTGGGTCCCTCCTGATAAGTGGGGGGGGGGGGTGGCATCCAACTCCAGCTTCCACACTTCGAAGGTACCATCAGCAAATGGGTTCTTGTCCAGCATCCCCCCAGCCCCTGCCTACCAGTGGGCATTTGTCAGTCACTCATTGGATTACTAGAAGGGAGTAGGGCTGCAATTCTGGTGAATGGACACAGGGGGGCTTCTTTCCCCTTGGGGAGGGGGGTGCCTCAGGGGGATCCGCTGTTACCTATCCTTTATACCTTCGCCCTGGAGCCTTTGTTGGATCAGATCTGGCACAGAGTTGGTAGACTGAATATCTTGGGTATCAATTGGAAGGTGGGGGCCTTTGCAGATGATATGGTGATTGGGTTGGGCTTGGTGGCAGATGTGGCTATGCTCAAGGAGTTAGTTGAGTGGTATGAGAGGTGTTCTGGGGTGAAACTCAACTGGCACAAGTGTGAGACAATGGTCCTTGGGGAAGGAGTCATAGGTGGGGACATCATTGGAATAATTGTCCTGGCTGGAGGAGTAGTATGGTACTTGGGTATCTATTTCTCAGTGTATGGCTCTTTACTTCCCAAGGAGTGGTGGGAGTACAAGCTGGTAGAATGGGGGAAAGTATTGATGAGTTGGGGTGGTAGACAGGTGTTGCTGGCGGGAAGGGTGACTGTTCTGAATGTATACTGGATGCCGAAGCTTTGATATCTGGGCTGCCATTTGGACTTCCCTAAGTGGGTGGTTAAAAAGCTTCTCAAGATGGCCTGCTCTTAGCTCTGGGCTGGATGCTGGAGTCAGATTGATTGGGAGATACTAGCGCTTCCTGTGGATCGTGGAGGACTTGGCCTGGTGGACTTTCCCAAGAGGCTACTCTGCTTGAGGGCATGGTGGATGAAGAGGGCCAGTGAGTTGTGAGGAGGAGAATGGGTGCCCCTTATGTAGCATTTATGAGATGCAAGGGTGTCACCAAGGGGTGGCTCAGGTGATCTACTGTCCTTGGTGGCCTTGGAGGGTAGTCAGAGGATGAGATACAAAGGGTTCTGGTGGGGAGTGGTAGATGGGGCCCATCGCATTGGGATCCATTGGCAAGGTACTGAAGGGGATGAGGACTGGGGTCCGGCGATGTGGAGGTGGAACAGGCTCTTGTTGGGAGGGAATCTAGTCAAGGACTTCTACTTAGAGGAGGGCATGGAGTACCTTAGGGGTCTGGGGCAGGACCTTTGGTCAGAGACCTGGCAGGGGGCTGGGATTGGGGAGAGATGGGACTGGGCAGGCATCTGGTCATTGATCAAGATTGTATCGAGGTGGCTCTTGCCAAAGATCTGGATAGCATAGTGGAGGCTATTGCATTGAAATATGATGCTAAACTTTAGGGCAGGCCACCTGGTGGATAGAGGGGTCTTTGATTGTGAAGAGTGTTATAATCTAGGGCAGGAGGGAGGGGTGGTGCAGACTCCTGAATATTGGCTAGGGGAGTGTGAGAGTATGGAGAACTTTTGGAAGGTAGTTGGGGAGAGGTTGGAAGTGTCGGTGCCTGACCCTGGGGTGGGTGGGCAGTGGGTGGCACTGTAGTCAAGACTGGTGGGGGGGGTGGGGAATGAGTAGCTGATGGTTGGTTGGACTGTTGTAATATGGGTGGGGCTTGTGGAATACTGGCGGAGCATCTTTGAGGTGGGCCTCCAGTGGCCAGTGAGATTGAGGGTAGTGAGGTGGGAGGAGCTGATGCTCAAGCTCTTCAAGGCATAGTAGATTGGTTGGGGCCCCAAGGGGGGGGAACATAAGGGACTAGTAAGGAGGATTGTAGAAAAGAGTGGTGGAAGAGTTGCAGTGAGGATGGATGGGATATCATTTGTAAGATCTAGGTAGGGGGGGGGTCCATGTGGGATAGGTTGAGGGCTTAGGCTGTATCAATATTACTATAGATGCCAGTTAATAAAGGGAGTCCAAGTGACAAT
>RBNI01007039.1:0-10718 GCA_003990745.1 Jimgerdemannia flammicorona | reverse complement strand
AAAAAAAAAAAAAAAAAAAAAACTCTAACCCACCTACTACCGCCACCAGGAGGCTTAAGCACCCTGCTAGACGGTGTAATGTATTTCCTATAGTCGTCCCCCTTAGGCGG
Source organism: Jimgerdemannia flammicorona (assembly GCA_003990745.1). Classification (NCBI taxonomy): domain Eukaryota; kingdom Fungi; phylum Mucoromycota; class Endogonomycetes; order Endogonales; family Endogonaceae; genus Jimgerdemannia; species Jimgerdemannia flammicorona. The sequence continues at coordinate 10,608 of RBNI01007039.1, read as the reverse complement.
GTCCGCCTCGATCTGCGACTCGTTAAACACGCCTTTATTACTCCTCCCTTTCACAGACCCCGATGTGGTCCCACCAGTTCCCTCATCCGCGTCGGTGATCGAGAACGACGACGCGTTGCCTCGTCCAGTGAAGTTCGACCTCCCGCTCGCGGAGGGTATTTCTGTAGCATCCTCATCCTTATTCGAAGGCCGGCTCTGGGGCCTGCGCGGGAGGGTCTCGACGGGGTCATCAAAGATGCGAGAGATGCCCGTCGTGACAGGGCCCTGGGGCTTGCGCGGGAGGGACTCGACGGGGTCGTCAAAGATGTGAGAGATGCCCCCCGTGGCGGGACCCTGGGGCCTGCGCGGGAGGGTCTCGACGGGATCGTCAAAGATATGAGAGATACCTCCCGTGGCCCCAGGCTGATTATGTTGTCCAGGGCGGTTGCCGCGGCCTTGCTGTTCCGACTCTTCGGCGCGGTCGAAGCCAGGGAGGATGCTGCTGGGCTTTGTAAGCGCGTTGTGCGGCGGTGAGCGTGCGGAGGTCGGGTCCTCGTCGGGGTCGAAGCCAGGGAGGATGCCCTTGCCCGTGGTGCGGCGTTGACCAGGGAGCGGGGTGTCATCGCTGAAGATGCTGGATTTGCCGCCCGTGCCGCCAGGTTGGTTGACGCGGCTCGAAAGGCGTTGGGTAGAGGGGTCAGGGTCCCCAAAAATGTTGGAGGCCACTTGTGGATCGTAGGGAGATGGGGACGGATGTCAGTGCTCAAGTCGATTTTCCGAAAAAGAAAAAAAATCTCGGTTATTGGAGATACTTACTATGATGCTTCTTTGGTGGTGAGGACTAAAAGTTGATCGGTCGTAGAAATCAATTCAAGAATCAAAAATGCGACTCAACAAGATCATACCCAAATCAAAGTACCGCCAAAGCCTCGCCTTCCAAAAATCCCTCACTCTCCCTCCCTCACACAACATACCACTTGCGTGGGTGGTGGCCCACTCGGGCCCGGCAGTATACGAGCGCCGGGGGTTCCGGGTCCGAAGGGATTGAGCTGGATCAGGTGTGGCTTGCGCAGGGCATCAACCTGCTCGATGCCGCGGATGGGCCAGCGTTGCCTTTCGCCGATGACTTTAAGCTGACGCAGAAGGCCCGCCTGGTCCCAGTAGACGCGAACCGAGGAGATCCTCTCGCCGATGAAGGAGGCGGAGACCACCTATGGGGATGGAAAGGAGGACGATATGTAGATCGGGTTAGGAACGTTCGACCGATTCCGCATGGAACTCGAAAACATTATACATTACACTTACAGCTGGGAAGACTAAAGTGGCGTCGATCTGCGAACTAACGCAGTTAGTTATCAATCATGTCAAGCGGATCCATAGTAACAACATAAGTACACACATGCATACCAGGTGGCTCTCGTCCAAGCTGGGCAGGAGCCAGCAGCAGTAGCCGTTATTGAAGGTGATGGACCATTCGACCTCCTCGATGACGGCGTCGGCGGTGATAGCCTTCTTGTGGACGACCTCCTTGACAACGTTGACGGAGGCAGCGAAATCCTGCTGCGAATAGAACTTAACGATGTCAGTGACGCCGCGGGCGCCGGCGGAAGTGGGCAGGTAAACGACATGGGCATCCTCAGTGTAGAGGGCCTCATTGGCCCGGTTGGCCTTATAGGCGGACCAGACTCTTTCAACGGACATTTCTCTTGAGCTGCTGAAGTTTCGGGCGAGTCGTTACGAGTAGAAGAGAAGCTAAGGGGTGTGTTGGTACTAGGGGAAAAAAAAATGCGTTTTATTATATGGCGGTGGGTGACGGTGTGAAACACGTGAGCGCCGTAGATATGTTGTTTATCTAGCAGACTCACCTTGTCCTTCACAAAGTGTCGGGTTTCGGGGTTTTACCAAGAAGTGTGTGCCTGGGAGTCGTCCATGTATCCGTGCATCCTGGTCCGTGTCGCAATTTCGGGTTCCACTGCTCGTGCCACATCAACACATCGCGCCTTGTGCCACGACTCGGGGAAAAAGGAAGTAACGCACAATGAAATAGACTGTCATTGATTAATGCGTCTTGCAAGTATAATAAGATGCTTCGATTATCATCTTCGCTTTGGAACTTTGTCGCGTGCCAGCACTCAAATGTTGGCAACTCTCCATACCATATCGATTAAAAATAAATAAATAAATAAGGCTTGGCGTGTGTTTACCTTGCCGGAATATAAAAAGGAATAAAGTCTGCTGGAACTCTGGATAAAAATTCCGGCAATCACTAGTTCGTCTCATAGATCAACGACCATGAAGTCAGGAACAAAGGACGCCGGGTTTTGGTGATGGAGATTCCAAAAAACAGGCGACGCCACAAAGAGTTCATCCAGTTATGGATTCGAAAGAGTGGCTCCCGAAGGATTATACCAATTGACTTTGTTGCGTGTCCGACTAGTAGTAAATTACGATATAAATTATATAGTAGTTTCGAGTATCAATGGTTGCAATATAGTCGCCAAGCGTATCCACCAAATCTCAACAATTCGATTTAGTTACTATAATAGTATATGCCCAAGCCTCATCCTGAATCAGAGATAAACACAATCGTTACGGCAGATCAGTACCATCTTTTTGACATCACTCTTCAGTAACCATGTCTGAAATGCCAGCATATCCTGAACTATCAAGATCATACATAATTAGCCAGCTACTACTCATCAAATTCATTGAAAGCTTAGCATGTCCCAGCTGTTGTCACATCAATATAATCAAATTAAAAGAAGTCAGCAAAAGCTCACCTTCAATTCATATGACCTTCTACTGTACTGCATGTTGACATATCATGCCCTTCAATAGTATGGACTTCACTAAGCAAGAACCAAGCAAGAGGGGACCAAAGTCATTCATACTTCAACAGCAAGTAGTGGCTGCTAGTTCTATTGTAATTATCAATTATATATAATTATGTATCTTTTTTATAGCAATGGATATTTCTTGTATATTAAAGAGAATCTTTTATGGAGACCTCAAGATTTACCACAAAAAGTATATTCAGTAGACTGAAGAAAGTAAACAAATATGTCTCAAGATTGTTGCAGATAATAATAAGATAATATCAATAGTAATAACAGATAAATAATAAATAATACTATGAAATATATAAGTATATATTGAGACCTTTACTGCACTCTTACCTACAGATCTCACAGAGCAGTTATTATAGCATTGGTAGCAACTATACATATATAATAACATTGATGATATAGAAAAAGATATATCTGATATATATGTTATTCTTATTTATAGAGACTATAACTATTATGACTTGAGTAATGATATGGTAGTAGTTATTATATATAAGATAGCAGACTCACTACTTATCAAAAACTATAGAATTCAGATACTTACTACAGATTTAGATGTAAAAAATTATAATATTTTCATCAATAAGCAACAAGTTTTATTAAATATAATTAAAGTTGAAAACTGATAAAATTCTAGATATTTAGCTAATATATAATATTAAAAAGAATTTAATGAAACTAGTAAAAGACAATAACTTATACCCTTCACACTTCTCTTCACTCATAGCTATCTTCAAGTTCTGTATATCAATATAAAGAAAAAAAAGTAAAGTCAAAGAATTAACTAAATTATTAAAAAATCTTTTTGAGTATATATTTTTTGATTACTATAATAAGTATAAGTAATATATATAAGCTGAGAGCTTTAGATATTATAATAAATATAGATAAAATATATATTTCTTTGATTATAGATAAGATTGTCTTTTAAAATCATTTAGCAGACAAATTAAAGTATGAAAAAAATGATTTTTTGAAATATTATTTTTCTGTTAAAAATATATATCTCAATTTGTTTAAAAAAAAAAAAAAAATTTTTTTTATAAAATTTTTACTAAAGATAGAATTATTACATAAAAAATTATTGGTAATTTTTTTTTTTAAATACTATTATAATTTTAAAAGTTATAAACTTTTAAAATCTTGTCTTTAAATATAGATACAAAATAGTCAAAGAGATAAATAAGCTGGCTTTAATAATAAAAAAAAATAAAATAAAATAAAATAAAAAGACCTTATTTTATAAAAAACTTCAATTCTATATTAATTATCTTTCTAAAACCTTTGAGAATATGAATAATGCTATTAATAAGATTATCATTTGGTTGAATAATGAAGAATCTAAGACTAATAATGAATATAAAAAGAAGAAGAAGAAGATTAAAAAAGTAATCAAGTAATTTATCTTAAGAACTATCTTTAAAGTCTCTACTCCTAAGACCTCTGAAGCTATAGTCTAAACTCAAGCCACTGCCTAAGCCCAAGTTACTACCCAAGTTTAAGTTACTATCTAAGCTACTATCTAAGCTCAAGTTACTATTAATATCTAAACTACTGTCTAAGTCTAAACTATTGTCTAAGTTTAAGCCACTATCTAAGTCCAAGCTACTGCCTAAGTCCAAGCTATCACTTAAGCCCAAGCTATCACTCAAGTCTAAGTTACTACTTTTATCTAAGCTATTACTCTAAAAACTAAAGATCAATCTCATATAAGCTATAAAAATTATAGAAGATATAGAAAACTATATTATATTCTTCTCTAAATCTATTAATAACTCAATCTATTGATCTTAGATCTTTTGCTAAGAAAGAGATTATATAATAATATTTACTTTTTTTTTTTTTATTTTTTTTTTTTTATTTTATTTTATTTTTTTTTTTTATAGTTACTTAGACTTTTACTTTATTATTATCTATTCTATATTATACTAATATAGATGTATAGATATATCTCTCACCCAATTCTATAAGAAGCCTCTCTCTCCTCTTTCTTATCTTCCTAAAAAGTTACCAATCTCTCTATGGGAAAGGAGATGGAAAATCTGCTATAGATGTATAAGATGATAAACAACTTTGCAGTAGAGGAGTTGGGGAGATGAATCTGCAAGTGATAAGTAATGAGCATTGGGCACATATTCTGCATAGCAAGGGAGTGGTGGAAGTGCTGAAGGCAGAGATTCTTGCAGTTTTCCTGAAGAAGGAAGAGTATGAGATTGGTAAGGAGAGAAAGACTAGGCTAGTAGTTACTGCTGATGAGAGGTATAAGTGCATAACCTCCAAGCCACCAAAATCACATATCATCCTCAGACCTAATTTGGAACCCACATATAAGACTATAAAACAAGTTACTGAAGAGATTATCTGGTTATACAAAATATGCCAGCAAGCATAAGAACCCTCCACCAAGATATAAGAATACCAGAAGAAGTACTACAACTATAAGACTGACTTTTAGTACTCCAAATGAGTCAATTTGAATCAAATCTGGATTCGATTCATCACATGATGGTTTGATCCAAATCTCAAATCCAAAGCCATCTGAATCAACTCAGATTAATTCAAATCACCTCATCTGAATTACCCCATCTGAATCACCCATCTGAACTACCTCAATCTGAATCACTCAATCCAAATCACTCAATCTGAATCACTCAATCCAAATCACTCAATCCGAATCACTCAATCTGAATCCTCTAATTTGAATTCTCCAATTCGAATTCTTTAATCCAAATCCTCATCCAAATCCTTCAACCAAATCCTCCAATCCAAATCCTCTACATGACTCATATGCTGGACACATCTACAACACAATACACATACATATATACACAATATATATACATGTATACATATGCATATACAAATATACAAATATACATATTGACAGATCAGTCTTCAATAGTTCACAGTACTGATAATGCTTCAAGTCAAATATCCCTAATAGTTTCATACCTTCCATGCAATCCTCGCTCTGAAATCTGATAACATTGTGCTAAGATAGAAGATGATGTTGTTTGTAATTATTGCAGGTAAAAAATTAAGATACACCTATTGATACTTTTTGTTTATTTTGATATATATATGATATTATTTCATCCACCCCCATAAACTACATCAGCCAGAAGTTCAAAATACTTGGGGGTATGACTTTGAACATAAATTGATATATAAAAGACAAGCACTCTGACAAAATCAAAAAGAACATAGAGATAAATAAAATCGACATCCAAGCTATGGTGGGTATATTTATCTGATTGCCTGACCATTTCTATACCAACAATGCTGTTTAATCAAAAATATTTAGCCATACTCTTTGGCAGAATTTTGAAATCGGCTCATTCACTAGATTATATGCACAGACCAACCATTCACAACTATCAAGAGTGATCAATTGCATAGCATCTTTGGCCTTCTCAAGTATGATTTATATTTGTCAAGTGCCAATACTATTCACAAAGATGTCCTGGAGGCCTATAGGAAGGAGCATGACAATTTCTGTCAGACACTTCAGATAAAATAAGGGCAGCACCATGACCTTTGTAAGCTGAATTATATAAAAGAGCTCACCAATTTAACCTCATATTCAATAAGCAGAATTTGGCAGGCAAAATTTCATTTATGATTGATATATGGACATCCCCCAATGCAATTTTATTTCTGGGCATTACCAGTCATTGGATTGATCTTGATTGGCAGCTTAAATCTCTCACCCTTGACTTTGTCAAACTTGCTGGCCCTCATTCTGGAGACAATATCGCAGATACTTTTATTAGTTGTATCTAGGAGCTTAGGATCACAACTAAGATAAAAAAGGAGGGCTTGCCATCAGGTCAGCATTTTGAGAGAGGTTCTAAAACAAACCAGATTTTATTGGTTATTTATTTTCACATAATTCACCGACCAAATATTTCAAGTACAGATTTTGGCCATTATGATGGATAATACCACAAGCAACTTAACATTTTTCAAAGTTTTAGTAGCCAGCCTCAAATAGGAAAACATGGCCTTCAGTATAAAAAGCTACCATGTGCGATGCCAGGCCCACGTACTGAACCTCACTGTTCAGGACTATCTTACATATATAGACAAAACATCTAAAAAAAAAAAAAAAAAAAAAAAAAAAAAAAAAAAAAAAAAAAAAAAAAAAAAAAAAAAAAAAAAAAAAAAAAAAAATAAACAAAATATCCAAGAGAGGAGGGGCCCTGAGTATAATTTCCAAGCTGTACAACCTGGTTGTGTTGGTCCAATCATCTCCACAATGATGAGACAAATTCGTTATATAGTGTAGAGTAATCAGTTTAGTCCTAAAAGAACTTATATTGGATATCTGTATATATTGGAACTCAATATTTGCAATGATCCAGCGTGTGCTGGAGTTTGCTGTAATATGTATTCTTTTTTTCTTCAGTCAGCTAAAGCAACTCGTTTTGGATGATTTATTTTAAAAAAAAACAAAAAAAGCCAATAGATTCAACAGTAGCTGCCGACAAGGAAATATGGGCTGAGGCTTTAGGTAAAAGTGAGTGGGACATACTTAGGAATGTTATCAGAGTTTTGGAAGTAAGTAGTAATTGCTCTGGCTCTACATTCATTTTGTCTGTCTCTGCACAATGCAATATCTCACCACATATAACTGCCAGTGTTTTGACAATTATACAAAGGATATAGTCAAACAAATGACTCCAACAATAAGCTCAGCAATACCAGTATACAACCTTCTGATTGACTGGCTAGAGGACAAGCTTGAGGACAGGCTGGAGGGTTGTGGTGATTTACAGTTAAGCCTGGATCAGAGAGATACCATAAAGGTTACTTTTAGCAAGCTCAGAAAGTACTACTCCCAAACAGATACTGCTGTATACTCAATTAGTACAGGTATATCAATGTTGACATGTGGTCATTGCCTCTTCCAAAACAGAGAAACCCCTGCAAAAGCTCACTCTCTCCTCTTCTTCAAACAGTGCTGGACCTATGCTTAAAGCTACAATATCATAAATATCAGAGCTGGGAGCAGCACTTTATTGAAAGAACCAAGCAGGCTATAATCGAAGTGTACTGGAAAAACTATATGCCACTGCAAGGTTCTGGCTGAAGTCTGGATGAATATGCTGAGGGATCTCTCTTGTCCTACATTTACTTTAACAGAAAGAGGAAGAGAGAGCCATTAGTGGAAGAGCTGCTGTCAATAGACGAACTTACCATTTATCTCACCAGTGACCATATGATTCTGCTAGAGAGTGCGGAGGTGCTCAACTGGTGGAAGGTGGGTTGTCAGGTGAGTATTGTCAGGTGGGTATTGGACCAATTTAACCCACCAATCTAACCACCACTCTACTCACTGGGGTATGTAGCTGCATCAAATGGACTTCTTCAGCCTGTGTGGCATGGCTTGGGACTATCTGGTAATTCCTGCCTCTAGCACTCCCATCGAGCAGGTATTCTCAAGTAGGGTGGACCTCATTACCCCAAAGAGATGTGTACTGAATGCTGAGACAATCCAGGTATATATATATCTGAAGTCTTAGTGGGGCTTGGGCTGCTAAAATTTGACAGGTCCTGGGGATTTGTGGATAAGTTGATTGGCCTTGTGGAATATTTAATACCTTTCAAAAATAATAAAAAGGTAAAAAACCCTGAGGACTTAGCCCGGGGTTTGCAGCCCAAGTGGGCAGCAGTCAGTGGGGTTGGTGGTGGTGGCAGAGAGAGTGTGCAGTGTTTGTGGCCCTCTGCTAGCAGCAAGGGGTAGCCCCAAGCTGTCAGTGCCCGGGTCGGTAGGCAGGTTGGCAGAGGGAGTGTGCAAAATTTGCGGCCCTCTACCGGCAGTGAGGGGTAGCCCTAAGCTGTAAGTGTCCTGATCAGAGGGGTTGGCAGAGGGAGCATGCAAAACTTGCAACCAGCAAGGGGCAGCCCTAAGCTATCAGTATCTAAGTCAGTAGATGAGGTCAGTCAGCAGGGTTGGTGGGTGTGGAGTTGGCAGAAAGAGTGCACAAAATTTGTAGCCCTCCACTGGTAGCAAGGGGCAGCCCCGAGCTATAAGTATCTGGGATGGGCAGGGCAGGTAGAGGGAGCATGCAAAATTTGTAGCCCTCTGTCAGCAGTGAGGGGCAGCCCTAAGCTATCAGTACCCAGGTCAGTGGGTGGGGTCAGTTAGCGGGGTTGGTGGGCATGGGGTTGGCAAGGGAGTGTGCAAAATTTGCAGCCCTCCGCTGGCAGCAAGGGGAAGCCCCAAGCCACAAGTGTCCAGGATGGGTAGGGCAGGCAGAGGGAGCATGCAAAATTTGCAGCCCTCTGTCAACAGCATAGGGAACAGCTCCAAGCTGCCAAGGAGTCCAGGGTGGAGGGTGTTTCTGGCAGTCAGAGGGTGCTTCTGGTAGTCAGAGGGCATTTCTGGTGGTCAAAGTTCACTACAGATTCAGGCCCCATTGCTGGTTCAGGTCCCATGGGCACCCTGGCCCTGTGCTGCAGCACTATACTAGCAGTACTGCAGAGCAGGGTCAAGGGGCTGGTAGGGCCCTGCATAACAGCTAAGCTAGTGCTACAGAAGAGGCACTCAGCCTAACCCCCTACATAAGACTGCCCAACCAGGGTGACTCTGAATGTTTACTGGTTCCCCAAGCTGTAGTATGTAGTATACCACTTAGACTTTCCAGCCTGGGTGGTGAAGAGGCTGACAAAACTGGCTAGGGATTGGATTTGGGCCAGGAAAAGGGCCCAGATCAGTTGGGATACCCTTGTGGAGCCAGTGCTTAGGAGAGGTCTAGGCCTTATCGATTTCTCTAAGCGACTACACTACCTGTGAGTCTGGTGGTTGAAAAGAGTTGTTGATCTACAGGGTGGAGGTTGGGTACTACTGATACAGAAGGTGTAGGAAATGAGATTCTCCCCCCAGGAGTCCTCAGGAGATCTACTCTCTTTGGTGGGTCTGAATAGAAGCCAACAGCTATGGTTTAAGGGCTTCTAGTGGGAAGTGGTGGATAGAGTGCACCAGATAGACCTGTGCTGGCAAGGCAATAAGGGGGAGGTAGTGTGGGGCCCAGCTATGTGGTGATGGGACTATCTGCTTCTAAGGGAAGTTCCACTTACTGAGTTTGATCTTGGTGATGGAGTGGAGTGTCAGCAGGAACTTGGCCAGGATCTTTGACTAAGTAGTTGACAGGCAGGAAGGATTGGTGAGGAGTGAAACTGGGCAGGAATCTGGTCTTGGAGTGCTGAGGTATAGAGATGGCTTCCTCCCAAGTTCTGGGTAGTATGGTAGTGAATACTGCAGAGGAATATTATATTGAATTTCCATGCTGGGCATCTGGTGGATGGTGGTTGACTGGATTGTGAGGAGTGTTATAATATAGGGCAAGCTGGGAGATTTGTGCAGATACCAGAACATTGGCTGGGAGAGTGTGAGGTTCTGGGGGACTTTTAGATAGCTATAGGGGACTAGCTGGGAGTCAAATAGAGATCGGATGGAGAGAGAGGTCACTGGGAGGATTTGGAATCTAGACTGGTGAGAGGTGTTAGCAATGGGTGGCTCACTGTAGAGTGGGTTATAGCAGTGTAGGTAGGGTTGGCTGGACATTGGCTCTTTGTTTTTGAGGAGGAGCAACAGATAGGGATACAAGAGAAGTTATTGAGGTGGGAGGAGTTGGTGGGGGATCTACTGACTGGGTAGTGGGTTGGATGAGGTCCCCAAGGGGGTAACATCACTATCTGGTAGAAGGGATCTATGGCCAGAGTAGTGGGTGGGTGGAAATAGTGTTTGATAAAGTAGTCTTTCATCGAGAAGGAGTAG
>RBNI01007038.1:0-10719 GCA_003990745.1 Jimgerdemannia flammicorona | reverse complement strand
AAAAAAAAAAAAAAAAAAAAAAAAAAAAAAAAAAAGTAATCTTTCACATCTGAACATTCTGCCATAATATGCTCCAGAGTCTGAACTATCTCTCTATCCACCTCACTATACCACTTATATTCTCTGTCACCTTTCTCCACCATCCAATCAGTCCTATAATACAATATCATATTCTTTCTCAAAAATTACCACTATACCACCCAGTACTTAGGTAGTACCACCTTAAGTAGAGAGGCTCCCCAGATCCAGATCTGACTCCAATCTCAGCCATTCCTAAATCTAACTCTCTGCCAGCCCACTGGCCACTGTTCAAGGGGACCAGATCTGATCCATTCCATCACCTCAGATAAAGAGTACTCTGCCAATCTACAGCCACTAATGTAAAGATCCTCTAACTTTCACCATCGTTGTTCAGGATCTACCTCTATATCTATCTTCAGCCCCACCAACCCCATAGCCAGCCAGACCTCTACAATACTCCACCAAAACCCCTTAAACCACAATCAACTAATTCTTTCCACCTGAAGCAACTCTCACATATCCTTCCAAACTTTGCTACAGAAGCAGAACCTGACCTCCCAATTGTCCATAGCCAGTCTGCCCCAACCATCCTCTCTCAACTCTACCAGTTGGTGCCCCCACCAACCCCAGAGTACCTTCAATCTCCTCTAGAAGTCTACCAAACCCAGACCTCCATCAACTGTCCTGAGCACTACAGTCTCCTAACTAATCTGCAGTCACTCTCCTTTCCATAGCCATCCTTCTATCACTCTCTTCAGTTTCTGTACCACCTATCCAGGAAAGTCCAGATGGTACTCCAGATACCATAGCTTTGGCAGCCAGTATACTTCAAGACCACTACTCTTCCCACTAAGGAGAAGCATCTCCCTGACCAACCTGCCAATACTCCCTCTCACTTCTGTATCATACTATACTACCATTTATTTGGTAAAATAGTCCCATAAACTAAGAACCAGATGCCCAAGTATCAAACAGCACTCCCTATAGCCACTGTTCATCCAAAGCTCCCATTTCCTTCTAAGTTAACTCCTAACTCTATCAATTCACACTTACTCTAGTTTAATTTTATACCTGCCAGCCTCTCATATTGTCCCACCTCTTTTTGCAGATTCTCAACATCTGCCAAGCAGCCCAGCCCCACTACTATATCATTTGTAAAAGCCCCCAACTTTTACACCATATTCCTTATCTTCAATTTAGTGAGCTGCTCCTTCAGCCAAGCTAAGAGGAGCTCCAAGGAGAGAATATAGAGCAGGGGGGAGAGTGGGTCACTCTGTAGCACACCTCTCCCCAAGGTAAACTCTGGACCACTCTATCCATTTATCAGTACAGCTGCTCTACTACCTCACACCAGACCCATCAATCTCTCTACCTCTGCTATACCAAACCCAACCTTCAGTAGTATGGCTTCTAGATAGTTCTACTACACCCTGTCATATACCTTCTCTTGATCTAAGAAGACCATTCACCCATCCACTTGCCAGCTCCTGCAGTCCTCCAAAATGTTCTATACCCAAGTAGTGCTATCTCTGATCTGCCTCTCTTTAACAAAGTCACATTGGTCCTCATCTACCAGTTGGCCAATTCATTACTACAACCTCCCAACCAGAATCTTGGATACTAATTTCCTATCCACATTCAGCAATATAATGGGTTGCTAATTCTTCCATACACACCAATCTCTCTTCTTCTTATATAACAGAGAGACTAGTCCCAAAGAGCCATTGCCAATCTATCCATCATTATTCAGAACAAAGTTCACTATTTCTACAAGCCAGCCACTGAACTCAACCCAGAATTTCTTCCAGAATTCCCATGGCAGCCCATTCTCTCTAGGTGAAGATCCTGCCTGCACTTTCTGTAATACCTCCAACACCTCTTCCAGTATCACTAAACCCATCACTGCCCTACTCATCCTAGATTATGCAACTACTGACCAACTATCTACCAAATTGTCATTGTCCTCTAACAATGTCCTGTCTTCCCCAAGCCCTCCATCCTTCTGCCAGAGAGCTTGCTATTGCCCAGAGATCTCCCCCAGCATTTCCATAATTTCAGTCACCTCTATACCATCTTCTTGCAATATGGAAGCCCAGCTATGATACATCCTTCTGGCCTTCAGAACCCCTGATAGATACTTTGTGGGCCTCTCTTCCTCTTTCAGCCATCTAGCTCTCAGTCTTATCAGCAGGCCATCAATCCTCCTATCCTTAGCTACCTTGAGATCTAGCTACAAGTCAGCCACCTTTGCTGTCAGTTGTAAGTACTTCTCCCCTAATAAGATCTCCCCTTCCATCAATCTCAATCACCATTATAGCCCTTGCTCTACTCTCCTCTCCTTCTCTCTCTGCTCCTTCTCAGCAATCTCTCTGATATCCTGCTAATAGGCACCTGCTAGGTGTTTAAATCTCCCCCACTACTGGCCAATTGGCAGCCTACCATCCTTCTACCATATCACCTCCTGTCTTGCAGTCTCCACAAATTGGTCCTACTCAGCCTGTCTTTGAAGGAGAGCCACATTGAGTCACTAGCAACTCTTTTCCCCACTGACAGCCTGAAACCTACCATACACCTCAACTCTCCAGTGATCAGACCAAAGACACCACCATATCTCGACAACATCCAGTATATTTCCCCAACCTTCAGCTACTAGAAGTCAGTCAATTCTCATATCAATCAGACTCTTACCAACAGAATACCACTGAGTAAAGGGTCCTGGCTTATCTCTATGCTGCTGCCAGACCCCATCCATTAGTCCTATATCTCTCTCAATCTAAAGCCATTGAGAGAGTCCAGCAGAGCCTGTGACACCAGGCCCCCCATCAGACCTATCTAATATCTTATCACAAACTATATTAAAGTCCCCCCCCAAAATATCTATCCTAACTTCCACCTGGTCTTCCCATGCCAGCCAGCCCTCTACTCATTGGTTTCACTCTCTGCCAACTACTGGAAGATATATAGAGCCCACTACTAATCCATCTCCAGCTCCTCCTTTCAATTTGCCCTATACCAATCAATCATCATAAGTCTCAATCTTTACCAGTTCACCTTTTCCAACACTGACCAAGATGCCAACCTGTTTATTCCAACCAACACTACCAAATAATTCCTTGCTCTACTCCATATAGTCCTGCTCACCATAGGTATGAATATCCTGTAGAAATACTACATCATACTTTCTGATCTTTAGCCACTAAACAAATACTATCTTTTAACTCTATTGTGCAGACCTTTGATATTTAGAGATAAAATATGCAGACTGTTCATCATCATGGGTGAATATGTTTAGAGCTCTACTGAGATCACTACCACCTTCTCTGTCCTGCTCTGGATTATTTCCTTTTATTCCTCATAGATAGCCCTCTAGATATGCACTCCATTATTACTGCTACAGAATGCCTCCACTCACTCAGATACTACCTTCCTGATATCAGCCATCCTTTTCTCATCAATATCATACCCCTCATCATCCAGAAGCACTGCCACCATTATTGTCACCAACTTAGATCTCTGTATAGCATATTGAGAAATCTCTCCCAAGTCTCCTATGATCTATGAAATACATCCACTTCCTTGATATCTTCCTCTGCAAGTTCTTCAAGCACTGCCTGGAACCAGGTATCAGATATCATCACCAGAGGCCCAGGGGTGGCCAGCCTGGGGGTTCTACTTAGCTCCTACAATACCTCTAAATTGACTGAGACATCAGAAGTGACATTTACCAAGTCATTCTCCTCTGAAATCTTCTCTAGCCTCACCACCTCACCTGCTTCTAGATACTTCCAGTGAACATTAGCTGCCCTGGCCATCTGAATATCCTCCAATTGAGTCTCTGGTACTATCTCAGTAACATTCTCAAAACTCCCCTCCCCCACCTCCTCCTTGTCTGCCCACTTCCCTATTACTGGTATATGTACAGAGCTCTCCACCCCTCTAAGCTGTGAGAAGGAAACCTCAGCTGCCTCCACTCCTTCCATCTGATTCTTGGCTGCCTCCATTCTCACTATCTTCTCTACTTTTGAACCCTGGAGGACTGCCTGCAAATGCTCCCAATTCTCTTTTCTCCATCTCTTCCTTCTCCCATCTGTTGGGATCAAGATCCAGTCCTTGGCAAACTCCTCCCATCTCCTCTTTCGCAGATCCTTGGTGGCTTCTCTCTCCTCCAGTGCAAGTAACAACTCCTCCTCCTTCTGCTTGGATTCCTTCCTTCTCTATATCTTGTATGCTTGACCACTAACACAAATTACTTTTGGTCAATCCCTCTCAAGCCCTGTGGCCTCCTTGCCCTCCAGCTGAACCATCATCTCACAGTTTCTATTTTGCAACTTAGTCCCCTCCCAGAACATGAATCCAAAATCCACCATTTCACCAAAGCTCCCCAGCATCTCTGCCACTATCCCCTTAGTCTTATGTCTCCCCAGAGTCAGCAGCTCTTCAACCATCAGATATATGACATGTGGATCCCATCTCAGATATCTTGCCATCCCAACCTTGCTATTCTTGACCACCAATTCTTTCTCCAGAGCCTTTATCATCTCCTCTTTCTCCATAAAGCCAATCTTCACTGCCTCTACTGATGGAATAAACTTCAGAGACTTTGCACCCACAATCTCCTCCCCCACTAGTCTCAAAACCTCTCTGACAGACATACTCAGCCCCAAGAAGTTTGCTGAGATTGCCTACATCAATACTAATTTGTGAAAGAATGGGCACACCACTAGTTCTCCAGAGCCTACTGCCATTGTCTTCTTTTCCATACTTCCAGAGACTCTAGTAGTCACTTCTCCAACTCCTGTAAGACCACCAGCAGGTCCTCCCCCAGCCACCAGCTCAGCCACTGGTTCAGCCCCAGGAATACCAGTCCCAACCATCACACCACCTGACCCCTGTCCTCTGGCAGCCACCAGACCTGTCACCTGACCAGTCATCTGACTCCTCCCTCTGTCAACACTATACCTCTCCTGTCCTACCACTATGGGCTTTGCTCCAGCCCTCTTGCTCCCAACTACTGTGTACCAATCTTCAGCAACAGAAGATCTCCCCAGACCTCCTGATTCTCCCACTGTACTTCCTGCTCCAGTCGCTATTACATAGCTCTTAGGGAGACCCAAGCCAGGCCTCCTCCTCTCCAAGTGCTCAGAGCTCGACAAATCTTGAGACACTATTAGTAAAAAACTTGATGGATTTTAATAAAACTTATTGTAAATTATTCCCAGACTCCTGCTGCACCTAGTACACTAGTGTAGGTGAAGTGAAAACTTGAAAATGTGTTGCTTTTTGCAAAAAGATAGCTGTGTGGCTTAGCTTGCTCAGAGTGATTCAAGCAAAAGAAGTCCTTCAATTACTTGAAAGCTCTGTCTTTTATATGATATAAAGCTTTTATAAAAAATCTTAACTAAAGAAAGACTTGCTGAAGTATGAATGCTATCAAATATACTATATAATAATAAAAGTAAAGTCATTTCCTCAAAGTTGTATTAATGCCAATAATGTTATCTAAATGATTGTATATAATATTGTCTATTTTCATCTCATTTAGAGTAATATATACTCTAAATTATTTGTACAAGTCTGTAAAAATTGGAATGATGGACTAATAAGGGTATTGTTAATAAAATAGGACTTTTTCCATGCTAAAAGAGTCTATGTGATGAATACTATTAAACTTACTAGACTAGGCTATCATGTGTCACAGTTATCAGATGCTGCCATTTTCTCTATGAATTTCCTAAAATATCATTTTCTCCATATGACATGATGCCGAGTTTATTTGGAGCTATTCGCCATCAATAGATTTATGGCTAATAGTGGATCGACTTGCCTACAAAATCTCACCTCGAGCGGCCTCAAAAGCCTTATCTTGACTGCGAACCCTTGGGCACGTTGCGCGATATAATATCAGACCATGTCACCCACGGCCTGTTCAGCTCAGTACTAAATGCTGTCACAATGATGACAAAGAGTGGCCCGTAGCTGCTGCACCATACCATGCTATGATCTTGGACCAAGCACTTCACCTAAAGTCATTTTTGCCCTGAGAACTATACACTGTCACATGAATATGACATTTCACAATGTTCCATTTCAGTAAACCAAATGTTTTAGGCTGAAGACCATGATACGAAAAATAACACATTTTGTCAGTTTTTGTTTTGGATGACATTTCTTATTTGAGCCTGTCAAGTGGGTGCACTTTATCCAATTCTTTTTTGCATTCAATGTGGGGCTCAATATGACTCAATACAGAAAAACAAACAAGTTTGGCATTCTCATAATCAGATATTCCTTGCTTATTCCTTTAAAAGAATCAGGCCCTACTACATATTCAATGTTTTAATGATATGAAACATTTCCAAATTATTAATCATGACACTTGCTTTTTCCTGCTGCAAGGATTTGCAGCGAGTTTCATTCATTATGCCTGAATCTAGTGTGGCTATATGTCCTAGTTTTGGGGTTGAGATATACTTAGTTTTTCAACCATGACAGGCCAAGTCTCGGTGGAAAGAGGAAACTTATGCTCTCTGTAGGTTCGCACGGCTAATGTTTCTCTCCCAGTATGTACAACAGGGTCCAGCCTGTTGCCAATAACACATGGGCCCAGGATCATTACCCTTTGCAACCTTATTTTGTGGTCGCGGAGTCGTGCTGATTCATGATGACTCGCCTTTATTGCTGGAATTCAAGAAAGAGAAACGGTTGAATTAAATAAAGTCGTAGTGGCACTTAGGTTGGTCCCCATGGAGGCATAATACTTCTGGCTTGTAAACCACTTTCGTTTGGTGTAGATCCAATCTGACCCGTGGGCCTCTTCGGGATTGTTCCCGTTCCGCAGAATTGACCATTCTCTTTGGGAATATTGGCGCTTAAACAACAGGGAGTGAAGATCGGGTGCCGATATAGATAGAGCAAATGGCACACGATAAGTGGAACAAACTATCGCCATCAGAAGATATACTCCATGAGTTCACAACTGGCTTTGGATAATGGCACATACAATTTTGAGGGCGTTACGGTGCGAACTAATAGAGTTGCATTTCATACGGAATTGGCCTTCCGGGTAAAGCGACCAATTGACCAACCTACTTCGTGCAGTATCCCACGCTCTTCGCTTGCTTGTTAGTATCCTGCGCTTAACCGCCTCTTTGCACCACAGTGGGGTCTTTTACCTTGCACGGTCTGTATCGGAAGTCTGCTGCCATGAATTGCAATGGTCGACACGCTCGTTTCGAAAAACATAGTTTACAACTGCGCATCGCCAATTTGTATTGTTTGTAACCGTCTACGGCATATCAGACTGTTATACGTGACATATACCTCTCTGGGCGGTTTCCTTCAATGAGGGAAAATCATCCAATCAAGATTATTGGAGAGTGTTTCTGGCATGAGAATCTGATTTCCCCTTTCTCCCTTGCTTTGTATTTTCCGTTGCACATATTCAACCAACTCCGCAGCCGTCCTTGCACGGAACACGCGAATGTAGACTGGCTGGTGTTTGGTGTGGTCGCCTGGAACATTGCTGGAGGAAATACAGGAGCCACAGTAACTTCAGCTACCTCACTATGCTCATTCTCTCCCCTCTATTTTCCGTTACATTTGAGCTGATAATAGCGAAAAAACATTCAGGCTCGTCATCAAACGTTTTGATCATGTCATGCAAGTTCAACATCTAATAGGAAAACCAAAATACGTAACACAATAATATCAAACCAAGCTCCAAACGGCGTATCCGTCGGCAAAACCACGACTTGATGATATATATCTCCAGTCATTAAAGATTTAATAGGAAACATAAATATAGCGGAGGAACAACCGCACACTATACTAGATACAGTATCAACGTTAAAAATGGTATATAAAAGAAGATACCAACACCATTGGTCATCTCATTGGACAGCCCGAAAGTATCATTTTCAGCATGCACTTGTCAGCACCACCAAAAATAACGGTAGCTTTAGGCACGTTGCCGCATTTAGTGTGAAGATAGCCGAGTAGACAGCAGAACATGTTTTTGCGGGAAAAGAGTCGAATTTATGACTTCGTGGTATTTAGTGTTGCCGCCGATGACACCATGCGTCATAATTCCGTCGGATCGCAAAATGATGTTAAAAAATATCACGAGAGAGCGAAAAAAAAAAATAAAAAAAGAGAAAAGGGAGAAGAGGACAACCCCTACAAATTGGTTGAAACAGAAATCCATGAAATTGGTTTTATTATTTTATTTTATTTGTTTATTGGCGAAATTGGTCTCTATTATTAGAAACTAAACCAATGATGTATAAAAACATGCTGATGGAGTGACAGAAAATGTGTTTATCTGCTGAAATATAAAGCTGAGCTGTTAGAGCTCCTAATTATCAATTCTATGTAGCATAATAAATTCAAAACAAAAATGTGACCATTGGATGTACTAATTTTGATTAGGCATTCAGCCGCATTCAGTGATTATGGGTCAGGATAGTGTGTACTTTGTATAATATGTGATGAATTTCGATGCTCTAGAATGCATATAGCCCGAATACAGGCCACATCTGATAATGAAGCAGAAAAATTTATCGTCAACATTTAATCACTGTTTGTCAACAGCCCTACTTAAGACAAATATAAAGACATGACAGATGTAAATGGTTATAGCTACAATGTATATAATATGGCTCCTGAGGATGTTAAGATAATACAAAATAGGCTTTGTTGCAGAACAACAACAGTATTCATATTACTATGCTAAAAGCATTCAGCCTTAACGATTTTTTATCCGATACTTGCTTCCTTGACCTAAGCTTACAGCAGGGTACACCTTGTCGGGGAGATTGCTGCAGGCTATTCCGTAATTAATTCCATTGATCGATATGGCACAGGTATGGTCATTTAGATTTAAATGCAAGGTTATGATATCGCCATTTTGAATACGTTTACCGTAATTTGGATTTAGCCACTTTCCTGGAACAAACGGACTATTGATGGTATAGGATTGCAAACCCCATGCATATGGCTGGGTTGTCATGCAAACATCAAAATGTTTGAATTCCTCTCCAACAAGCCCAATAATACAGATGCCGTGAGTGCCATATGATCCAATGGATTCAACGACAATGTCCCATTCGCATACATCGTTGTGAGCCTCCGTTCTGGGGACGGAAACCCGTGCTGTCTGTAGTGTACGTTGTGGAACCCCCGAAGGAAGCTCCACAACCTGACCGTCTTCCGAAACGACCACTTCAGAACCGATTTTCGATTGATCCCACTGGAGATTAACATTGTGGCGTGCCTCTCCGCGACTTGCAGACGGATGACCCGTAGGACATACCGTGTTCTTGCAGGCGTGATGGCAAAATGCCATGTAGTGAGGAGAGGTCTCAGCAAATGTGTCAACTGCCTCTGTGAGGGTCTTGAGTCGATGTGGGCAAACGAGCGTGAGGTCAAAGTGGTTCATCATTTTGAGCATCAAGGCGCGTGGCGCGCCATCTCCTAGCCGGACCGTGCCAGCACATCCCGCAACCATATCGTTAATGTCACGCAGAACAGCACAGCGCTCCGAAGCTGACGGTGCGTTGTCGTTGCGTCCCCAGACCCAGTCAATGATGCACAGCAACAGGTCGTGCTCGGGCGTGGAAAGGGTGGCTGCCTCGGTGAGGAGCAGATTGACGGCCTCTTCGGAGAGATTGGCCAGCTCACCGATGGCGAGCTGGTGAGCACGGAAAGGATTGAGAAGCACGTCGTAGAGGTCCTTGTTGGCTTCACTCCATGGAATGGCGGCAATGGCTTCATTGAGAAGCGATGAGGCGACACCAAAATCAGCGAGGTCGTGTGTACGTTCCAGCACCATCTTCATGAGCTTCGGGAGGAGAAGAAAGTTTGCTGCACGGTATATTCCTACCGCGACAGAAATGTCGACAGAAATGTCCATGGTTTCAGTGTGAATGAAGCCGAGGACGATGTTAAGCACTGCAGAGGTGATGCCGTTAAGGACAACGCGATGAGAGGAACCTTCTCGCATGTTTCCGTAGAGCATCGCCTTAAAGACTGGGCATCTTTCAAGAGACCAGATAAATTAAATGTCATGAAAAACGACGAACACACCTGTGTAAGAGAATCGAAATCAGACAAACCTTGAAGCCAGTATGGCACGGCATGCGCCTACCTCGACACCATCAGCGCAGACGATGGTCACATCGTGGTAGGTTGGGTCCTTCCAGATGGAGGCGATATCGTCCTTGAGACTAAGACCGCTATCGGATTGCTCGACCATGTTCACAAAAGCAAGAGAAATAAGGGGTCTGTTTGAGATGGTTGAGGTGTGCGGAAAGAATTCCTTTGTTTTTATATCTAAATCGTGGCGCAGCGTTGATAAGATTGGCCAAAGTGTATTGTGCAATTTGTAACTCTGAGTTTTGTGCCACTTGGTTATTTATACACTATATAACTCCTAATGTTTCTTAACTCTGGCTCAATGTTCCTTTTAACTGCTGTTCGATTTGTTCGCGTGTCTCGAGTCGCTGGTCACGTGATCAGACGTTCGGGATAACCGGAAAGTCGGTGGTCGATGGATCGTTCGTATCGTTCGAAGGTCGGGCTGTCGTTCGCGGATTCTATAAGCTCCTTGGCTGTCTATGTTCTCGGTGGTTCCTAGTCTTCTTTCCTAACTCGGGTCTTGTTTCCAATAGCGGGTTTCGGGAGGCAAGAGATGTTTTTTTT
>RBNI01007037.1:0-10720 GCA_003990745.1 Jimgerdemannia flammicorona | reverse complement strand
CCCTTCCCTCCCCCCTACCTACAAATGAAACAACACATCAACTGCCACAATACGCTAATCCCGCCCAAGCAAGTCACGCCGATCCCTCCATAGAACAGCACGTCGTACACGACAATGCTGCATGATGAACTGCATTGTGTCTGGGCGCCTTGGCCCTGGCCGAAGGGGATCTTGTTGAGCGGGTTACAGATGTCGCCGCATGAGCTCGGCAGGATCTTGGCATAGACCAACATCGCGATCCCTGCTGCGATCATCACCAGCCCAAAGATTATGCTGATCATTCCGCAGCATGATAAACCGCACCGCCCGCAGTGGCAGCACCCACCCGAGGAAGGCGGTGGAAGCGGTTGGGGAAACGGAGAGGCGCCTGCGGCGGCATGCTTTTTGGCGTGCTGGCGGGTGTTGGGAGCAAATCCGTCTCTGGATTGATGAGAGGAAAGCGCGTGTTAGTGACACGTGAATATATTAAGAATTTCAGGTTATGCTGCGTTCCCCTTTTTAGAATCGCCAAGTAAACCCCACAATTCACCTATCTGCCCTATTCCAACTCGGCGGTGCCACGACCGTCACGGGCACAGGCGGCGATGGCTGGAACGTCTCCGGCGCGAGCCTCGCCTGATCCTGCGGCAGCTGTCCTGACGCGGCCCCTACGTTCTGCTGCCCTTGAGGCCTGTACTCATCATCGTTTGCACGTGTGTAGGTCGACATGGGCTGCGAGGCCTGGTACTCCTCGAGCGGGATCGCGTGCGGGTCGTTATATTCAGTCCCCACGACGGGGGATGGGACTACACCCGCGCCGGAGAGGGCGACGAGCGGGCGGCGTTCGTCGGAGGGCCCATTTGATGGAGAGGGAGGGTAGTCATAGTAAGACGGTTGCTGTGAAGGGATAGCGGTGGTTTGGATAGGAAGAGGACGGCTGGAGGTGGAGGAAGGTGGATGCGCGGTGTGACTGATGCCGCTGGAGGGGAAGGTCTGGTGATAGTTATCAGGCGGGTAAGTCTGGTGGTAGTTTTCAGGCGGGTAGGTCGGGTGGTAGTTTTCAGGCGGGTAGACAGAGGTCGTAGTGGTGGTGCTGGAGATGGGCGTACTGAACGGGTTTTGATGTTGCGGAAGCGGGCTCTGGTACGCGGGGTCGTACGCCGAGGTCAGCGTTAGGGCGGGTTGTTGGGTCTGAGGCGGTTGTTGTTGGGGGGGCTGGTTGGGCTGGGCGTACTGTTGGTAGTAGTTTTGGTCCGACATGGTCAGTGAAAGGCCCTCTAGCCCAGTGACGGGGCTTTTGAGGTTTTAAATCAAGGCGTCCCGTGGCTTGGCGATTGCCCAACCTTAAATTTTCCCATCCCATCCAGCGTGAACTGGAATCTCCCAAAACCCAAGGTGGTTCGTCTCTAAAACAAGCCCCAGAGCTGCGGCCGCATTACAAACCCATCATTGTACAAATCCACATCTTGTTTCCAACACCCTTTCCTTGGCCGACCGTTCAAGGCCCGGGGAGGCTTTGTCCCTCGTTGGGCTTGGCAGGTGATGCCATGAGGCACATCTGCCCGCCCGAAACGGTCTGGTCTCCGTTGCCATGACGTTTGCTGTCTAATTTTGGAAAGTTGCGCGCAGGTATACCAAGAGGCTGTAAGGATGCCTGACAACGTTATAGATATACGATTAAGGAAGAAGGACGGAGAAAAAAGGATGGGGACAACGCCCCAGCCTCTAAACGCACCTATTCCGAATACTATTAACGGGAACAAAAAAATTGAAAAGGTCAAGTGCGACAGGCATTTGTCTACTCTGTGGTCGAGCGCTTATCAATGCTCCTCTTCATCCACCAGCTCCAAAGTGCGCTTGGCACTGATAAACAAAAAGGTAAACAACGGTATAATAGGTACCGTTGACAAGCCCCACAACCCACAGGCGGATTCAAAAGCCATAAAGCAGAATGTCAATCCCAATCCGACAGATATCAACCTACATATTCTAAATCGCAAAATGAAGGTTATGCATTGACTTTCCCTGCTGCATTTTTTTTCAATTTCTTCCTCCGAAAAAATTGCAGGGGCGCTCTAGCACGTATTATAGGTGGACTATATACATGATTCCGTGTAACCCGTATGGTGACGGCACGCATCCCACGCGCGCGTCCACAGAATATAACTTTCCTTCTTCCCCGGTTCTCCCCGCAACCCTCTCCTCATCCTCACTTCCTCCCCTTCTTCCCCTTCTTCTTGGATGCGGAAGCCTCCGGAGTGGCGACGGAGGAAGAGGCGGACGGGCTTGATGGGCCGGAGGTGACCCGCGGGGGGGACGACGCGGCACCAGCCCCGCCGAGCTGGACGCGGCGCATCTCGTCGGCGATGGATTGGATCTCGGACAACGGAGTTAGCGGAGAGATAAGTTGCTTGGGGATCTCGAGCGTCTTCTCTAGGCCGGGGAGGAGGGCGGCGACGCGGTGGAGAAGCTGTTTGCCTGTTGGGAAGTCGGTGGTGTTGTAGCAGATGAATGAGAATTAAGCGTTCGTTGTCTTGGAAATGTGAGTGTGCAAATAGGGAGACTTACGTGTCTTGATGGCCGGGTTGACGTACATGCTGTTTCGCTTCATCTCAACGCGCACGCGACCAGGGTTGGACCAATCGCGAGGATGAGTCTTGTGGCTCTGTATCCGTAATAGAAAAAAATCATGATTCTGGATCATTCACGCAAACCGCGCACTTTACCCAAACAATTACCTCGTATACGACGGAGAGCCCCAAGGACTGTACCACATGAGCAATGCGGAATCCGTGCGGATTCTTGACGGCCAGCGACTTCGAGATCTTGCGACCCTCCTCGATGGACTTGTCGACGTCAATGTAGCACGGGTAAAGGCACACCCACCTGCGAGAAACAAAAAACGGAAATGCAACCATCGGATGCATTATGCATCAGCAGTCAACAGCATAACTCCGACCGTCCCGAATGCTCATTCCTACGGTCCCCTAAAACACACCTCTTATACACAGACGGCTCGAGCGGCTTAGGGCCCAGCATGGACACGCCCGGCGGCAAGGCTCTGGAGTGCTGGTTCGGTGCGAACCCAGCGGGAACGACCTGGGAGGAGTAGGTGGGGAGTGCGTCAGGGAGCGGGAAGTCAAAGTCGTCAACGTCGTCCGGGTTAACAAGGTTCTCGTCTTTGCCGCTGTCCTCGTCCTCGTCCTCGACAACAAAGAAGGACTCGTTCCGCGAGGCTTTCTGGAGGTCCTTGAGCAGACTCATGGTAGCGGTGGTGGGTTGGAAGAACAAGCAAGACTGCAGTTGAGTCGTGATTTGGGTGGGTGGTGATGTCATCGTTTCAGCCACCCAGAGCAAAAGACCAATGACGACGAATGGCGAAGGGGAGACCAGAACAAATAAACCATCACAGACTCATTGTGTATGAACATTGTTCACCAAACCACATCGCTTTCCCAGTGAGGCATTAGAATGTGGCTCGAGGTGTCAGTATCCAGGGTCTCTCTTGATCTTAATAAAACGAGTTACAGAGTTACAGCATGAGGTAAACCGACCAAAAAAAAAAAAAAAAAAAAAGGCCGTATTATATTTTCCCGCAATTCTAGACTATCCAAATATTGTCGAATTCTATGCCATTTCACCATCCTACACAGCCACCTCCAATCCTATCTCCCACGTCAAATGTTCGAATTCACCGTTTACTTGCGGAGGAACTTGCCCATGATGTGGAGACCAAAGACAGAGGCGATGAAACAGAGAGACAGGACGAGAACGACGACAGGGTCACTACAAGTCGACAAAGAAAATGGTGTGTAAATAAAATTAGTTTATACCAAGAATTAGACAGAATCGCCTCTCCAATAACCATCCCGTCCATCCACCCATTCATCGCCTCATTTCCATGACTCGATCCCTCCAGAGACAAGACACCCTCACCGGCGACCACAAATGATGAAGTGAGATGATCAAAACACTTACACACGGAGACCGGGCGCATCGTCAGTGTAAATACGGAGGAGGCCAGAGGAGCCGCCGCCAGGGGCAGCGGCACGGTTGTTGTTGATAGGGGTGGACCGGCTGGTGATGCGCCTCCTGTTGGGGGTGGAAAGAGACCAGAGTAAGAATCAATTGCGATGTGTGCGGCAATGCACAGGAGTGTGGGGAGTGGCGACCCCGGCCAGTCACGCCTTAGGCCGGTCGTGCGAGGAGGGATATTTTATGTGGGAGATCAGTGTGCTATGCTTTGCGTCAAACGTTCGTGCTCCTCACCTGACAACACCCTTAGGCGAAGCGGCGGGGGATGAGGCGGGGGATGAATCAACCTGTGAATAGGAGAAGGCAAACGGGGTGAGTGATTCAGTTGAGATAATCAAGACGGCAGGTGCACGGGAGTGGCGCGTACCATGGCTGTAGAGGTGTGGGGAAGGAGAAGGGCTTGGGGGGCTACCCGAGCGATCGTTGGGTTGAAATTTTAACGCTGCAACAGCGACTGCTGCTGGACTAAGTTGATTGGCTCATCTTACTGGGCATAATATTAATTCAATTCGCTCCAGTATGAATAGAATAGCACAGATCCATAGACTTCGAAAACATAGAATGATACATTGAGTTGAAGAATACAACCCAATGAAAATCGGAACAAGATACCAAACACTACAAGCACATTAAATCCATTTGAGAGGAAAATATACTTACGAATGGGCTTAATCGTTTCGGGGTATATGGGTGCATCTGCCTACTCGGACGACACATTCGACCATCAACAATGCTTATTCTTGCATAGCTAACATCGAACCACTTCATTGATTAACCGTGTTCCCTTGAATAAAACTGGCTACTTCTGCTACTAACAAATATGAACCTCCGCCCCGCCATTCTGTCCGTTTATGCATGGCGCGCCTCTTAGATGCCAGTCATTGCCTGCTCATCTCGACTATACACGCTGTCGGATCTTGAACGTCGATGGTTTATGCTCCGGATCGAGTCCTAGCCCTTGGGCGAGGCTCTCGTGCATCCCGCCCTCGCGGATCAACCCCGCGTTCTCGCTATAGGAGGGCGTCAAAATAATAGATTCCGGAGATATTTGTGTATAGCCTGCTGGTTAAGTACTCTGAGGGAGGTAGTCGGCGGCGTAGATGCGCGGGAGACGAGGGAGTGATACAATACAATGTCTTAAAAGAATGTTATTTGCTTGTTGGCTTGCCTTATTGCGTATATACTTCAAGTTGATACCCGAGTAGATTTCATAGGCGCAAATGCAAATCTTGAAAACTACTTTCTCCTCGACGTATCAATTCTGGGACCTTACGAGAAATGGCATGGGCGAAAATGCAAACTGTGGTATTGCTTAGGCCGTGGTGTGAAGGCAGGTGTTTGAACTTGAACTCGGCAACAAAAAAAGTGGCGAACATCTTTCGCTGACCACAGTGCGAAGGAATACGCCGTTGACACAAGAAAATCTATGATATTGCCCGATAGCAATCCATATATATATATGATTGCGATAACGAGTGGAGCTTGAAGCGACTCGGGAAGGATTCTTAGTACGAGAATATCCCCGGGGAATAAAATGCAACATGAAGAACGTCCCTGATACGATTGACGTGAACGACCTGCGAGCAACTCCCAATCTGCCATATGAGATTGTAGCAGATGAGTGGCATGATTTTCGGACAATGTCCTTCGGAAAGGGGGACGAACGAACTGGACGAGCAAACGTGAATTGAATGTGGACTGCAAGAACGTAGACTGGAGGAGCGAACCAATTTACCAAAAATTCCAAAATAAATAAATAAATAAATAAAAATCTATTTATGTATAAAAAAGAGCACTTTTAAATAATAATAAAAAATTATTTGCAAATATAGAAAATAGTATAAAGAAGCTAATTTTTAATAAGTTATTTATAATATTAATAAATCAAATAGAGTATATTAAAAGATTTGAGATTTTAATATTGTAAATTAATATTATTAATATTACTTTAGTAATAATAATACAACTATATAATAATAATAGTTAGTCTTTTTATTATTATATTATTTTTTACTTCCATTAAGATATATTTTAAAATTATTTTATTTTTAATAAAGTATATTTATAAAATATCAAATATTTTAAAGTTAACTTTTAATAAAACTTATAGTATTTTTATTAATTATTTTAAATTTAATTTTATTTATTTATTTTTATAATACTTATTATATATATCTGAATTAAATATAGATTAGAAAATAGATATTTAATTATAGTATCTGAATTTAATTTCTAAATATAATATAAAATATATTATAATTAGTAGTTACTAATTTTGTAGTTAAAATTTTAGATGAGATTTTAGATAAAATTTTAAATAAGATCTTTTATATTATAAAACTATATATTAATAGAATTAATATATTGTGAATAATCAATAATAACTATTGACCCTAGGTTCTGAGTTCTTAAGAAAGCACTAAGTTCTAATTATCTATTATGATAGGGTCTAAGTATTATTTTTAGATTCTGATATCAGTAGAGAAGACTGTACTTATATCTTAAGTTGATCAGACTTAGAATTATTAATAAGTTAGATCTGAGAGATCTTGTGATAATGTTGAGATAAAAACTTAATATATAGATATATAACTTTACATATACTATATACTATTCCATCAGATTTATATTATTCATTAGTAAAGTATAAAATATATAACTTAGATATTTTGAATAAATTACTTCTTTTATTTGTTACAATAAGATTATAAGCTCTATTAGTAACTGAGTAGCTATATAGCTTAGTTAGCAATGAGCCTCAGTTAGTAGCTAGAACTTCTCTAGTTTATATACTATACTAATAAATATAGATATGAGCCAAAGCACTAAGATAGATATCTCTACAATAACTCCCCAGTAATGGAAAATGTGGTCTCATTATAAGAGAAGTTTGCTAATAGCAATAAAAAAGTTCTCTCTAATGACAGAAGATAATTATGACAAAGGCACCTGCTCAGGTATTCAAGGCAATTATAAGTCCTTTCAGATAACAAGTGAAATCCTCTCTAATGCTAAGATAATTATAAAGTTCTTCCAAGTGGTTAAGATAATTATAACAAGGTCAGTAATATAGCCAGTAATGAGGTATAGTCAATGAGGCTACAGAAAAGGCCAACAAGACTGATAAGGTCAAAAAGAGACCAATAAGCCTAGACAAGGTAATTATGAACAAAGCAAATAGCAAATATCAAGGTCAAAAGTATGGATAACAACAACATCAGTAGTGTGGATACTATCAATATCAGCAGTATAAATACCACTAATAATATCTAGTACAATCTAGAAAAACAGCATAAATACAATAGATAATAGAAATATATTAATAACTACCAGTATATTCTAAGCCTAGAATAATTGAAATTCAAGATGGCAAAACTTCTAGTAATAAGAAATTTTCTCTAAAAAGATAAATAACTACTGAAAGAATAATAATCACTAATATCAAAAAGATAACAACTAACTAGAAAGCCTTTTATAGTACTGATAATATTATATATTCTAAAGATGTAATGATGATAATGATAACTATATCAATCAGAAATGATATTCATATCTAGTAATAATATTTGCTAACAATATTAATGATATTGAATTAAGTGAGAGTAATAGTATTTATAATAATAACTTTTTTTTTTTTTTTTAACTCTTACAATACCAACTAGTCTGTAATAGATATAATGACTGAAGCAGGACATTTTTTAAACTTTTAAAAGCCTCTTGTATGATATATATATTTCACATCTGTATTGTATTTTTTGTAAGTATTTTGAATATTTTAAAATACTTTTCAACTTATAAAAATTTCTCAAATATAGGATTTTATAATAGTAATTTGAGATATATAGTTCTAGCTTTTTTTACATATATTGCATTGCCTTTTTATTCTAGTTTGCATTTTTTTTTTTTTTTTTATTTTTATTTAATTATTTATTTTTTTTTTTTTTTTTTTTTTTTTTTTTTTTTTAGATATAATTAATATATATATATTTTTTTTTGTTTTAGTATATATATCTTCTTGAGTAAAAGTATTAGAATGACAACTCAAATATCTAGATATGTGACTTTACATTATATATCATTTTATCAGTTTTATATTATTCATTAGTAATACATAAAATACATGACTTAGGCATTTTGAATAAATTACTTCTTTTGTTTATTATAATAGATAAGAATACTATTTTATTCTTATATTTGAAGAAAGTAGAATTGAGGTTATAATATATTTAGTATAGAGAGTATTTATATATATTTGAGGCTATAATTAAATATAATACACTGAATATATTATACATAATTATACTATATGACTGCTAGTCAGAAATTCTATAGAAATTTCTATAGAAATTTCTATTAGAAATTTCAGAGACTTTACTTGAGCCTACTTATTAGACTCAATACTAAACTCTAGATACTTATCAAACTGAAGAGCAGTATATTGGACTATATACTTGAAAACCAATTTTTCTCTATTACTCATTACTTAAATTAACAATGTTCTCAGAAAATACTCTATAGAGGTAATTAAGAACTTAAGATCAGATATAAAAAAGAACATAAAGTCTTTTAGTAACTATATAAGTATAGTTGTCAATAAAAAGGCAGACTTATTATTTAGTAGTACTGAGAGTAACTTATTAACAGATGAGGTATTCTATTTTATAGTACAATTTAAGTTTTTATTAATAAAAGAAAGTCTAGAAATATTGTATTCTTTTAAGATATTATTGTACTTTATTTGGATTAGAGTCTCTAGAGATTTATATATTGATAGATAGTAGTTCAATAAAATTTCATTAATATTCAATTACTTTAAGAATAGTAATAGCAATCTTGTTCTTAACTTATTCTTAATATTATTACTAAGTACTCATTTTGGAGAAGTAGATTATTTATATAAAAAATAATTTCTGAATATTTATACTTCTTTTTACTGAAGTTATTCAGAAGTATAACTGTCTTTTGAAAATTCTATAGAATTTTCATTATATCAAATATCTATATTAGATTACTGTTTTTTCTATATTTGGTAAAAGATTGTCTTCTTTTTTCCAGATAGTATTATACTTAGAATATCTTTTCCATTTCATGAGATAGTACTAGATAAGCTTGACAGCTTATCCAAATTAATAATTCTTATAATTCAGAATATATATAGTTGACTTTATATTTTAGTTACTAATTAATAATTACCAAATCAGAGGATGGTATAGTTCTTTCTTCAAAGGTATTTAGGATATATAGCTAAAGTTAAGATATATAAAATACTGAATAAATTCTTTCTAATATTACTAAAAGGTCTAATATATATATAACAGATCTATATTTCTTGAGAATCTTGAATTGTCCAATATAGTGAGGTCTAAGTTTCTTTTTTGAGCCTATATTACTCAGAGTCAGTTATCAGATACTAAGTAATACTTATTCTCCTATTTCATAGATAACTTCTCTTCTATTTTTATCAGTATATACTATTTGTATCTTTTATAC
Source organism: Jimgerdemannia flammicorona (assembly GCA_003990745.1). NCBI lineage: Eukaryota > Fungi > Mucoromycota > Endogonomycetes > Endogonales > Endogonaceae > Jimgerdemannia > Jimgerdemannia flammicorona. The sequence continues at coordinate 1,216 of RBNI01007037.1, read as the reverse complement.
TTCTATGAGAGTATCTTATACTTACTAAATATTATCTTATATAATATTGATAATTTCTTATACTACTGATATCTGTAATAACAACTATTGAGATTTATGAGTATTACTTATGATTTAGATAGAATGGTATTATCTTAATACTTATACTTAAACTATTGTTATATATAAACTTAGCTAGGGTCAGTTTCTTATTTCAATTATTTTGCTTATAACTATAATAGATACTGATTATTTGCTTTAGAATTTAATTAGTTTTTTCTGTATAACTATCTGTTTATAGATAGTATACTATAAATATTTTTAGTTGTACTCCTAGGCTCTTAAAGAGTACTTACTAAAAGTTGTTTATAAATTTTGCATCTCAGTCTGAGATAATTACTAATAGTAGACTATAAAGATAGAACACATTATCAATAAATAGCTATACTGTTTCTGATACTATTATAGTAATAGTTATTATAATAAAGTAGGCCTACTTGCTGAGACAATCAATGAAGATGACAATTACATCTCTTATCTTCTTAGTTTTTAACAACTGGACAATAAAGTCAATTTCAATATAGTCTCAATTTTAAGTGAAAATTGATAGTAGTTATAAAGTGCTGATCAGTACCTAGTTACTAGGCTTGTATCTTTAGCAGATATCATAAGATACAATTCATTCTTGATGTTAGATATTATTTTGAGCCAGTAGAAGTCTCAGGAAATATATTGGTATATCTTGTTAAATCTTATATATCTAGTTATAGATATATTATATAGTTCTTACAGAATTCATAAGTAAATAGGAGTATCAGAGATCTAGATTCTTATATTGTTAAGATACATATATCCATTTTAGATAAATATATTCTTATAGACTTTTTTCATAATATTACTATCTTCTTTAAGGATTTATTTAGTAATTTCTTATATATTAGTAGTGCTCCGAACGAGTCAATCCGGATGGGATTCGGATGGATTCGAATCCCATCCAGATCAACTCGGATGGGATTCGAATCCCATCTGGATGGATTCGAATCAGATTCGAATCGGATTCGAATTGGCATTGTTTTGATTTCCAAATTGGACAATTAAATGTTTACATCAATAACTTGATGAATAATCATCCAAATTTGATGATCTTGGTGTCATTTGAAAGCCCTTAATAAGGCCTTTCTAATGATACCAAGAAAATTATAATCGGATTACGTGTTGCCGAGATATTAAGGAAAAC
>RBNI01007036.1:0-10721 GCA_003990745.1 Jimgerdemannia flammicorona | reverse complement strand
AAAAAAAAAAAAAAAAAAAAAAAAAAAAAAAAAAAAAAAAAAAAAAAAAAAAAAAAAAAAAAAAAAAAAAAAAAAAAAAAAAAAAAAAATTATAAAACAATCTTCTCTCTCTTGCTAAATTGATCCTCTATCTCATATATCTCCTCACCAAGTTGCTTCTTCTTCTTCTTGCTAAGCTGCACCTCTTTCTTTTTACTAAGCTAATTTTCTTTTCTTCTTACTAATTTTCAGAGGTGATATATATAGGAAGTATATTATGATTTATTATAAGATTAATAATAAATTTGTCTTTTCTTCTAGTATTTAAAACTCTTTAAACTTGACTAGCATCAAGACTAGTAATTCTCTAATACCTACAAATTCTCAAAATATTATAGACTGAATAAGTCTTACTTATCTTTTTTTATATAGTATGATGGAAGATTTCTGATAATAAGATTAGTACCTCCTTATATTTTTTATTAGTTAAAATCTAGTTACTATTCCTCTCTAAATTCTCTCTTTTAAGCTGATAACTAAAATTATACAATACTTTAAGTAAATATTTTTCATACTTCTCTTTACAAGTATTAAAAAGATCAATATAATCATTCTCTGATATCTTCTCCTAAGATATCGAGAATTTGTTTACTTTAGTAGCCTGATATAGAAAATTATCCAAAGACTCCAGTTCTGCTTTCAGTATCTCTTGTTTGACTTGTAGTATCTCTTGTTTGACTTTAGAATCCTTAAAAAGACAGATGATATTTTTTTATTTCTTATTACAAATAATAACTAGTTCTTGAACTTCTGTAGAAGTAATAAGAAATTCTATCTTTAGAGAGAAGTTACTAGTATATTTTTAAATAGTAAGAAAAGCATCTATTACTTTCTCTGATAGAGATATATTAGAGAATACTATATATACTTGCATTATATGATATCTGGTCTACTTATAAATCTTAATTTCTCATTCTTAAAAAATTCCTACTTATTTTTTTTTCAGTTACCTTTTCTGAGCTAGACTGTCTTATCACATAGATGACATTATACTATTTAGAATATTTCAACATTTATCTGATATTATCTATATAATAATAATATATCAAAGTAAGATCTATAGAAAGTAAATAGCTAGAGAATTTTAGCTATATTGATTATAGTAAAGTAGATAAAAAGACTGAAATATAAAGATATATCTGAAGAAGAAAGATGTGAGTTTATAATTGTTACTACTGGTCAATAGTACAAGATTTGATAGATAAGATATATTAAATAATAAATATCAAGAAACTAGTTGGGAGAAGTGGTGTCTATAGAATAAATACTAGAAAATATCAACTCTCAATTTTATTTTATTTTATTTTTTTTTAAAAAAAAAAACAAGTTCTTATCTATATAATTACTTACTTTACAGATAAGCTTTGAACTAGATCACAAAGAATAGATAGTTGAGAGTGATGAGATATAAAAGCTAATAAAATGTTAAAGGATAATAAATTATAAAGGTAAAGATAAATAATAATAAGATGGTAAAGAATAACAAGAAAAAGCAAAAGATGAGAAAACAATATACCAAACCTGAGGCTACAACTTGAGTTATAATAGCTTTATATCAGTATTGTAATAGCTTTATAATATGTTATACATTATTCATTAGATATATATTTATAGATATTTATAGAAATATTTATATAAAATTCAATATTTAATTTTTCTTATGACTGTCAGCTACCTGAGAATTTTGAACTGCATCCTTAAGGTCTCAAGGCTCTAAAGATAACAAACTCATATATAGATAAATTATTTTGCTATATTATTATATTTTTCTCTATTATTATATATCTTAGATTTTATAATAATAATTATAAATTAAGCAAAAAAGCTCTATCTATTGATATTTTTATATAACTTTAATATTATATTTAAGTACTTCTATAAATTAAATTAAGTATAAAATAACTATATTTGTAATAATAAAATTATCTTTTTAAAAAATATATTATATTTAATATTGAGCTTTTGAATATAAATATATAATATAATATATAGTTATATAAAGTCTATACAAATATAAAAGTCAGTATGAGAGCTGGAAATATCTCATCAAATAGATTGCAAAGCACCAAAAATAAATAAAAACCAATCATTAATTATTTTGTCATCTCAATATTATTTTTAATAAGGAGACCAGCTTATCTTTAATAAGATGTTAAAGATTTTCAAGCCAGGATGTGTAATTGTATGCTCAGATTCAATCAACAAGCTCTGGTTACAAGACACTGCTGGAGATCAAGTTCTCTTTGTTGACACTCCTTTTATCAAGGCCTTCTTCACCAAGGTCAGCTTCCCTCCACTGGGATCCCCTTCATCGAGGTGTAATCTCCTTCATCAACGTCTTTCTTGAGCTCTATATATGTATGTGCAGCCAGAGTTAGAGTTAGCCTCTTCCGGCTCTTTCGGTTTGGTACGCCGAAATTGCAATGCAAACGAGTCTAAAAACAACCAGGGTTAGGGTTGTTTGCTGCGCTCAAAGTTGAAAATGGCAAGATCCAATTCTCAGAATGGTGGAAAGATAGTACAAATCATTTCTGAGAATAAGGTGGATCCAACTTTGAGCGCGCTTATTATTCAAGAAGTGAAGATATCATACCACTATACCACTCGATACTATACACACCTATGTCAGTTACACGAATGATGCGATTTTATTTTCAACACCATAAACATAGAGGCTTGTCACTCGGCCTCGAATCTAAATCCTCGCGACCCTGGCCTTATTCCCAGGCAATCCCCTTTTTTGAGCTTGCTCCCTGAGCCTGTCGACCTTGTCGAAGATCTCCTTTTCAATGAAGAAGTCTGCGCCAATCGTTGTCGCACCCGGTGTTGCGCTGTACTTGTCCATGTCTGTCGCGCCCTCCTCGCGCAGAAAGAGCTCGTCGATCAAAAAGTTGCCACTGGTAGTGGGATGGGAGGTGAGATGAGAATAGGAGGTAGGGAAGGACGAAAGAAATGGCAGGGAGGGAATGAAAGGAAAGTGGCTTACGTGAAGGTCTTGGAGTCCTTGGTGAGGATGCCGTGGGCGGCGTCGGCCATGATATCGGGGGTCCTGTGGTGGTGCATGCGATGAGAGAAAAATAAGGCGGTAGAGCGTGAGGCTCGTGCCGGGTGCGGATCAACCTGTTCCCACCAATCCAACCCTATTCCCATCCTCCCACTCCTGGTCTCCCTTCTCCCCTCACCTCCCAGTGCTGGCTAGCTCCTTTCCGCCGAGCATGTTGACGACGGCGGCGGTGTCGACGAGCGAGAGGGGCCAGAGGGCGTTGACAGCGACGCCGTGCGGGCGAAGCTCGCCGGCGGTGCCGAGCACACATAGGCTCATGTTAAACTTGGAGATAGTGTAGGCCACATGGTCCTTGAACCACTCCTCGCGCATCGAGAGCGGAGGACTGATGTTGAGGATGTGCGGGTTGTTACGCGATTTGATCAGGTGCGGGATGGCGTGCTAAGGGGGATGAGTTTATGTCAATCACTACAAAGGCACGCCTCTCTCAAGTCCCTCGAATATCCAGTTCCACAGGCCTTCCCGATCCTCCCTCACCTTAGACACGAGCCAAGTTCCCCTTCCATTGACCTGGTTCATAAGGTCGTAAATCTTTAAAGGGGTGTCCCGGGTGTTGGTCAGGCTGATGGCGGAGGCGTTGTTGATGACGATGTCAAGCCCGCCGAACCGGGCCACGCACTGCTCGATGGCCGCAATCACTTGCTCCTCCTTACGCACGTCGCACACCACGGGGAGCGCCTGCCCGCCCGCCTCGTCAATCTCCTTCGCGGCCGTGTAGATCGTGCCCGGGAGCTGTGGGAATGTGGGTCGGTGGGTGGAATTCACGAGGACGGTCGAACGGAAGGTATGGGCGCACAGTGAATTCTATACCTTGGGGTGAGGTTCGGCGGTCTTGGCGGCAATGCAGATGTTGGCACCGTCCCTGGCGGCACGGAGACCGATGGCCAAGCCAATACCCCTGGAACAAGCAACACGCGTTATTTTTTTATTATTATTTTTCAGACAAAGCCGACGTACTGGTATTGCTAATGATTTTAATTACCTGGAGGCGCCGGTGATGAAGAGGGTTTTTCCTTTCAGAGACATGGGGGAGTATTCGAGGATATGTGGAGCGGAGAGGTGCGAAAGTGTCAACTAGGGGGGGAGCGTGAGATGCGAATCATGTGAAACATGTGATTGACAGTCCTCAGCCCGCCTTCGGGGACAATTCATCTCAAAGATTGGGGTGAACTTCCAGGGCCAACAAAAACTTTTTATTCTCCATTATAGCGCTGTTCTTTACTTTTCAATAATACTAAGTAGTTAATATATTTAAATAGTCGATTAATCCAAACAATACTCTATAGCAGTAGTTACCTAAGACGTCAGCCATGCATGGGTGAACCTGATTTAGCAAATCGCAGAAATTCATAGTGATAGCATGATGAGGTTATCAAAGGTTGCAATCATCAATGCGGTGCTCATCTTCAGCTCAGTCGTTGTGATACGCACGCTTGGATCCCGCTCAAACAAGCCGAAAGAGATCGAGAAGTCGAGGTTCGGTGTTGGGTGGATAATATATATTCTAAGGTGAGACCATAAAGGAGTAGTGGCGACGATGGCGGGGAAAAAGACAAAACAAGGTTAGCATTGATGAGAATCTCAAGGAAAGAGTAATGCTTCCATGATAAATAATAAATAATGGGTGAATACATACATATCGTTCTTGATCGATTCAAACAGTTCAATCATGTTTGTTTTCGCAAATGGTAGCTTGCTAGTGTATTCTAAGAAATTTATGGTCTACAGAGGGGAACTTCAAGAAATACCACCTATGTAGAGATATATGTGAAATTGTTGAAAGGACCTCTCTAGGTGCACTCAACATCTATTGAGTCACTTTGAGTAACATTTCAATTTTTGGCGGGGGCCGTGAAGTTCCTCAGGTGGACATCCAAGCAGTACTATGACCAGAATGGTTGGATTCGGTGGCAGCCAACCAAACCAGCCAACATATCAAGAACTCACGAACTCACCTCACCTTCGTCTCAACCCAGCGGCCAACACCTTGCGACTGTCGACCCTGCGAGTTTTCTAAATGGCGTGGACAAGCATCCTGGTATTCTGTGCGCGATCTTCCGAATCCGAAACAGGAAGGCAGGCGACACAGCATTGTCGTGGACGGCGCTCAAGGAGACGGAATAGCCACCTTTTTGTCATTTTGGACAAAACAGCGATAGCGTTGTTCCTCGCGCCGTTACGGTAGCTTGTTTTTAAAGTTAATGGCGGCCACGAGATGTCAATGGAGCACGAGTTTTCAAGTCACCCGGATGCCACACGAAGCACGATTACTGAAGGATGGACGTCGTTTAAGTTATGGTAAAGACGTAAGAGGCAAGAGTCTTGTGGCCTTTGGGAACAAATTGACCTTATCCAACGTTCCAGACCTGACCCACCGTCCGGAAGGTGTGTCCAAAGAAGGAAGCACGTTCCTAATCCCTAGGTTGTCTAAAGCGTACAAAGGGCAGTCACAACTCGGCCGTACCTAACTGTAGGCAATGACAATTGACTTTCGAGCCTCAGAGCTCTGAGAAACAATTAAAAATCAAGCGACTATTAGCCACTGCCCAACAAGCGATTATTAGCCTCTCTCTGGGCAACAATTGACTATTAGCTACTTGGCAATGTGATTACAATATCTAATTGTTGTTTTCAGTTAAACTGTTGTGAATAAAGTTGGCTTCAAATTTCTATTCTACATAAAATGATATTTAAATAGAGAATATAATGAAAAAAAAAAAAAAAAAAAAAAAAAAAAAAAAAAAAAAAAAAAAAATTGTGCTGAGCTATATTAATTTACTAATATTATTATTAAGTTATTATTAAATTAGTAATATTTCCAACCTTTTTAATCTATTAATATTAATCTTTTAGTTGTTTTAATATCTTGTTAAATACTAAGTAACATATATTTAATTCTCTTTCAGTTTTTACAATAGCCTTTATTAATTTATATATTTGGTAAATTTTAAATTTGTTCTTATTAAAAAAAAAAAAATAAAATAAAAACTACTAAAATATAGTTTAATATTTTACTAAAGAAGCTTAATATTATATATCTTTATAAAATATATAGTAATAAGAATAAAACAATAGATAATTTATTTTAAGTACTAGTTGTAATAGAGAGATAAAATTAATCTACTTAATATTACATACTAAGGGTTTAAATAGTTAATAGTTTATAAAATATCTCTTTTTATATTTTTATTATTAATTATATAATATTTTATAAACAATTTTTCTTTTAAATTGTTTATAATTAGTTCTTTAATAATAGTAGTAATAATAAAATAATAATAAATTCACTTACTTTTTTAATAACTAAAATTTTGATAATAGCTGATTTTTTTTTTAGTATATTACTTTCTTTAAAAGTATAAGTATAATCAAATACTTCTTATTAATGCTTAATGAATATTTTCTACTAAGTATATATAATTTAATTTTTATAAAATATTAGTCAGAGTTATAAATTCTAATCTTGTAACATTTTTCTTCTGAAATACTTTCTATATATATATATATGCTTGATTTTGTAGGTTTCATTATATAGCAGACAATTATTATCATTCTGTGATTTATCAGAACTTCAAATTGATTATATCTTAAGATATATAATATTTTGAATTCTTTAGTAGAATTACAAATAGTAAAAAGTAGTTTTGGGATTGTTACATCAATGTTGTTGAATTAAATTGATTGAGATTGAGATTTGTATACTTTTATTACAGCTTATAGCTGAGCTTGATAGCTCTGAATAAGCTGACTCAGTAGCCAAGCAACTTGGTAGCCAAGCGCCTCATGGCTTCCAAGTGGCTCATGGCTTACAACTAAGCGCACAGCCCCAGAGCCCAGAGTCAGAGTCTAGGTATAGCTAATTTTAGGTACGGCTGAGTTGTGTGACTGTAATACGTTTTAGACATCTAATCTAGATGGGCCCTAATCATCATGTGTTTGTTGATCTTATCCAGACTCGGGACGGAAATTAAATGTTGACATACATTTTCCGTACGATGGGATTTGTTGAGCATTACATTGTCAGCAGGGGTTGCAAGACGTTGTTTGCCGAATCTGTTTTTGAATTTCCCCTCCTGTTTTTTCGTCTGAATAGTTCGTGCCCATCGCAACAGGTTAATTACTCGAAAGGATGATATAGTTTTAAATATATGACATCAATGTCAGCTGAACAATATGACCAAAAGTTTGTGCGGCTTCGATGTCCGAAGACTGGGTACATACGCCCATCTCGGGAAAATATGCCGTCTTAAAGGTTTTACGTAAGAAATTGGCGGGGTGGTTTGCAGCATCCACTCACATCAACTAGGAGATCTTTTAGTTTAGGTTCGCTCCGCGGAGCTATGGTAAATGAGACTCGTCCGCGGCTGCATAAGTCCTAGCGACCGCTTCCTATTTCGGATGGCGAGGTCGGTAGGCATCCACAATCAGCTCATCCGTAGATGTCAACCCACTATGATGCAGGGTTCCGTTGCTGGTGTTCTCTTGTAAGCAACTCAGCCTCCGTGTTCAGGATGTTTCACAAGCATATTAGGAGCTCGTTTTGTCAAAGGTCGAAGGTACCCTGATTACATCCTGCATTCAACAACATTGAATCTATGCCAACGGAGGATGGATAAGCTTCACTAGAGGAAAGCTGCAAGGGATGAACGGATACATCTCGTGTAGTATAATTAAGCTCAACGGTCTGACGAAAATGTGACAACTGGAGTAGATTAATCTGTGAGCGAGTATCCATTACCTAATCGGCTGATCTGTCGCGTTTCATGTGGCAGCGAACGCAAGATATGTCGTTCGCACGATCATATTGAATGCATAAACCGGGGCGAGTGCTTCGGTTTCGGAAGAGCATTGCCCACGCTCAAAACGGTTTTCCGATATGTTCGAACAACCTTATTCTGGACAACTTGCCGCATGGAATACTATGGAGACCTCTATCTCGAGGAAACTCTATGGGTGCAAATTGAATGGCAAAAGAATTAGGGGCTGAATATACCATAGGTCGTGTGACAACGAGAAGAACAGGTTCCTAGATGAGAGGCAACTAGCTTCAGTTTCAGAGCATGTCGTACTACAAACACGTATGTAATGGCATGCCGTGATGCCAATCACAAAGGCACAAAGGCACAAATCTGGTGTGGCGGTCATATTCGTAAAATCCTGGCTCGTTGACTTGATTGCCGCGAGCACAGTGGTATTTCAATAAGACGGGTGCGGCTATTAGCAATTCTCGTCCGCCTTAGCGATTGTTGACTTGTTTTATGTAAACCACCGAATATTTACACAACTCGAAAGGCTAAGACCATAATAAATAAGGAAATTCACGTGAGTAATTAAGATAGAATGCGGGCATAGAACAGGTTATATGTCGACTGTCACGGATGGACTGCTACAATTGAGAAAATGGACGGCGGAGAGTATACAAAAGCCACTGCTCATTCTCTCGACGCAACAACCCTTCTCACAGCCCAGGAATGACAACCTATACCGGTTCAAACCTGACATCCGTGGTGCACACCACGTCTGGCGCCGTGCAAGGGTACGTTGACGAAGACAAGAAGATCAACACGTTCCTAGGGATCCCATACGCAGAGCCTCCCGTCGGGGTGCTGCGCTTCAAGCCGCCAAAGCCGATCGCCACCCCACGGCAGGACACCATCTTCGCCACCTTCCACCAGAAGGTGTCGCTCCAGCTGCCGCTGCCGTTCGACTCGCTGATCAGCAGCGAGTCGCTTCCGCAGTCCGAGGACTGTCTCTATCTGAACGTGTGGACCCCGGCCATGGACGGCGGCAAGCGCGCCGTCATGTTCTGGTTGCACTCTGGTGCATGCATGAGCGGATCTGGCAGCCAAAAGTTCTGGAACGGAGCAAACCTGGCTAGGAATGACGTTGTCGTCGTTACCATCAATTATCGCCTCGGCGCCCTAGGCTTCATGCATTTGGCAGACCTATGCGGGGAGGAATGGAATGATGCTGGAAATCTGGGGCTCTTGGACTGCATTGGTAGGTCACCGTGTTTGTGACCCCGATGACCGATTGTGATACCCGTACAGCTTCTAACATATTTGCTGTAACTTAGCTGCGCTCCAGTGGGTGAATGTCAACATTGAGAAATTTGGCGGGGACCCTGGCAAAGTCACCGTGTTCGGGGCATCCGCCGGAGGTAAGTTCAACGATTGAGGATAGCATATGTTTCTTTGATACGTGGTCGCACCAAAGGTTTTTATGGCATGAAAACTCTTCCGATTTGCGCAGGCGGTCTTTCGCTAAGTCTTATGGCCTGCCCTTCTGCCAAGGGTCTCTTCAAACGGGCCATCATCCAAAGCGCTCCAATCTTCATGTGCGACCTCATTGACTGGGCCAATTTCAAAGCGGAAACCTTTCTGCGGTCGCTCGGCCTCACGCCCGATACCACGGACGATCTTTACACTATGGATACCAAGCGGCTTCTCGAGGCGCAACTCTTCTTCCTCACTTGGCCCAACTTTTTTGAGGCCCTGGTACCCATCTGTCCAGTCAAGGACGGGCGCACAATGCCCAAAACTGTAATTGAGCAGCTCATCCGGGGCGACGGACCGCTGGACAACGATGTGGAAATTATCATCGGCTGGACGCGGGACGAGTTCAACCTCTTTCCAATGGTGCAGGATTTCGGCAAGCGCGACCACAATGCCATGATCGGCACCTACTTCACCCACATTTTCGGCAAGAACGCCGAGCTCGCCTACAAGATCTACGACTCTCAGATCATCCCGGCCGGGTTCCCGCCCTCGGAGGCCGGCCGCTATCTGGCCTCAGATATCATGTGCCGCATGGGTGCGTTGTACCTGGCCGAGAACCTGGCACGAAAAGGCCGCCGCGTCTACACGTACGAGTGGGACTACGAGCCCTCGAGCCAAAAGGGCACCACCAAGGCCGTGCACATAGTCGATGCCATCTTTTCGTGGGACAACCTCGAGTACTGGCAGGGGAACTCGTCCCTCGACGTCGGAAAGTTCGCCGAGCGCGACCGCCTCTCCAAGCAGATCAGCCGCGCGTTCGTCAGCTTCGCTAAGACCGGCGTGCCGTCGCACGAGGACATCCCCGAGTGGCCCTGCTACGATCTTGTGAAGAGGCCATCCATGGTGTTTGATGGTGAGACGACAGTCAGAAACGATTTGTACGAGAAGGGCCGGCGTGCTTGGATGAACGAACTAGAGCAGTATGTGACCATGCCGCTGTATCACGTCATGGATCCTGCGAAAAAGGCTGAGTCGAGCAAGGAGTTGAAGGGATGGGGGAGAAAGAGGAAGAACGTTGAGGAGCGTGGTCCCCGTGCCTGATTTTCCTCACAAGCGACACAATAAGGCAATGCCACTTTCGTGTTGCACGTGTAGGCGTAGCTCCTCTGCCATATTTAATATAAATAAACCTCCTCTAAACTTTAATCAGTGAAAGGAGAAACGACGGGAGATCATGATCAATCTGCGGATCATATAAGACACGAAGTGGGCAAAAAAGGAGACTGAAGGCTTGTTTATCGTCAGTTCGTTCGTTCACAATCGTATAAAACGATTGCACCTCGTTGTCTTCATCGCATCTTTTGGTTGCTGTCTATCGACAGTAAAGTTATCGACCCCCC
>RBNI01007035.1:0-10722 GCA_003990745.1 Jimgerdemannia flammicorona | reverse complement strand
AAAAAAAAAAAAAAAACAACTACTTTTTCGCCTCATTCACGGTCTTCAGTCTCCTCCCTGACAAATCCCTGCACGCCTCAAAGTTAGTCGTCTTCTGCGACGCCATTCTGCCTCCTTGCGCCCTAAGCATAGACCCGAACCCACCCTTCCCTCCGAGCAACCTGAGTGACAGGTTGAATGTGACGGGCCCCTCGGTGTCCTCCGGGTCGAAGAGCGAGGCGTCGTCCCGTAGCGGACGTCCCCCGATCGTGGTGATGCGTTGGGCGTCTACGGGCATGTTGGTCAGTTCGGCGAGCCGGAGCTTGAGTGAAGAGACCAGATGGTCCTCCGACGGGTCAAAGGCGAGGCAGAGCGGCTTGAGACCTGCAAAGAGGTTCACAATCGTTTGATAGTTGTGGTGCATTGTGAGTGGTGGGTGGTGGTGGCGAGAAGTGAGGTGTGGGTGTTTACTCTTTTCTCGTCCCTCCCGGCCAATCACGTGGCTCCTGTCTCAGCAAATTTAGCCATACTCGGAAGGTGGCCATGGTAGGAAAAAATATCCGACACACCCGTTTAGACAACAACGTGGCTACATTTTAACCCGTGGTCGTGAGGGTGTACTTCTTTGGGGACCGGTTTGCGGTCTAGGCCATTTGACTAAGGTCAACGATCGGAATGGCGAGACTTTGGGCCCCAATTTGTGTGAAAGTTCACACCTGGATGTTCATGTATCATGCTACGCTCTATTTCATAGGTGTAACATTGTAAGGACGGCTGGTGGTGTATCGAAAATTACATTCAAAGATTACTCATGTGGCGGCATAGGGAGGCGATGACCAAAACCATAATCCAAAAACTACGCCGCCGTCTACTCTGGCGTCGCTCGTGTGGAAGCGACTCGAAAATACGAGTAATTGTTACGATACTTGAAATTGAGAGGTCGAAATCACCTAGGGCCGGTAAAGGTGTACAAAAAGGCAGAAATACATGCAAGCGTGAACATTCACCAAAGCGGGGCGAGCCACTTAAACCAACTAGTTGGATCCACACGACCTGTTTCGCATAAACATACATACCAACATGAGCCACGTAAAACATAACATCAAATCCACCATTTCCTCAAACCTACTACTAGCCTCGTTTATTTCTTCACCCTCCCCGCCTTCTTCGCCGGCGCCTTCTCTTTCTTCTCAACCTTGGTCTTCTTGCGCCCCCGTTTCGCCGGTCCAGTCTCGGCTTCTTTCTCCTCTCCCTCATCCCCATCCCCACTCTCCTCTTCCACCACCACCGCCTTCCGCTTCGTCACTTTCGCAGGCTTCTCGATCCCCGCATCCCTCTTCGATCCTCCGCGCTTCCCCGCCTTGGTTTCCTTCTTCCCACCCTCGTCTCCATTCCCAACCCCCTCCTCTTCCTCTTCTTCCGCCTTCCGCCTCATCGCCTTGGCCGGTTTCTCTGCCGCATCTTTCTCCTGTCTTCCCCGCTTCGGCTCACCCTCTTTCTTTTCCCCCTCGCCCTTCTTGCCCTTGACTGTCTTTGCCTTCGGCTTCCCCCGAACAAGCTTACCCTTTTTGCTCGTAGCCGGCTCCGGCTCGTCGTCCTCGGCCGCCGTGTCCTTTTCAGATTTGCCCGGGAACAACTTCGCCTGGAGCGCCAGGAACTCCTCCTCGGTGGCTTCGGCGCCGGGCTCGTCGGGTTCATTCTCGTTTTCGCTCTCGTCCTCAACAATCATGCCCCCGCTCTTTCCCTTCTTTGGCTCCTTCTTCGCTTTCCCCTTTGCACCTTTCTTTGCTTTCTCCTTCTCCAATATATTCTCAATCACCGCGTCCATCGCCTCCTCCCCTCTCTTCCGATTCGCGAGTATCAACGCTTTCAACGCATCCTCGTCCGGTTCCCCGCCCTTACCCTTCTTCCCAAGCTTCCCTTCGACTCCCAGTTCCATCGCTAGTTCCTCCGCCTCCTTCGCCTCCCGTTCCGCCGCGCGCTTCCGCCGTGCTTGTGCCACCGGTGTCTCCGCCGTGAATGCCTTGAACGAGCGCACCTCCTTGGTGGCGATAGCCGCGGTGATGATGGTTCGGAACCTCGGTTCGTCGTCTACCGTGCTACACATCACGTCCTCAAGGATCCGATCCATCGAGCCAGAATGTTGGGTGTATGAGACGAGGAGGTCACGACGTTCTTCGTCGGATTCTGTTGGGGAGAGTGGGATGTTGTTGGAAGGTGCGTATTCGGATACTTTAGACGGGGACTTGGGGTTCAAGGTCACGCGTGAATCGGGAAATATCACGAAAGAATAAAAATATTTAACTTCACCTTTATACTTTTTGGCGAATTCCTCGATGGTCTGCGCGTTCACAACGCCGGTCCACAGCTCCTTGAAGTACGCGTCCCAGTCCTTTCCGGTGTCGTCGAGGAATCCGGAGTCTTCGGTAGACCCGGTCCTGTCGTACTGCGCCTTTCTCTTGTCGTCGCTGAGGATAGCGTAGGCAAAGCCAATCTGCTGGAAGCGGCGGGTAGCGGTGTCTTTTTCGTCGGAGGTCAGGGTGGTGGCCTGCTTGTCCGGGTGGTGCTGCAGGGCGAGCCTGCGATAGGCGGACTTGATTTCGGAGGCCGTGGCCTTTTTCGTCAGGAGAAGGAGGGCGTAAAGGTCGGCGTCGGGGTCGAAGTCGAGTGGGTTTGAGGTGGACATGGTGTGTGGAGGGAATAATAAAGAGCAATAGAAGAGGGTTCGCGTAAAAAAAAGAAGCTGAGCAGTTTGAATAAGCGACAACGTCACGCATCCTGGTGGCCGGTGGATCTGACGTCAGCCTGTGAAATTGTTTTTGGCAACTAGTCATAACCTATACAAGCTCCGCTTCACACTCAGAAAAGGTATCAAGTCCCTTGCCTCCTCTCTTTCCACAACCTCTCCCCCCCCCAAAAAAAAAAACCAGAAAAAACCATGACCGACCAGAATCTACACCACCACCCCATGCTCGACCAGCCCTCCGCTGCCGCCGCCGCCGCCGTGGCCGCCGCCCAGGTTGCTGCCCAGCAGGCTCAACAGCCCACCCCCCAACAGATGCACGCCCACCAGCAACTCCAGGCACAGCAGCTCCAGCTCTTGCAGAACTTCTGGTCCAGCACCATGACCGAGATCGAGGGCGGTGTCTTTGATTTCAAGGTTCACCAGTTGCCCCTTGCCAGAATCAAGAAGGTGATGAAGGCCGACGAGGATGTCAAGGTACGCGTGCGGTTTGTGAGAGGCTTGTTGGTGTCAAGATTCGCATGCATGATTATTTCTGGTCATCAATCCATTGCATACAGCTCATTACGCACCCGTCCTTACCACTTGTACCTACCATCTATACCTTTCCCACCCCGACCCGCAGATGATCAGCGCGGAGGTGGGTCCGTTTTCGCTGTCAAACCTGTCAGTCGATCACGTCAATTTTCCGTAAACGGACGATGAACTCCGCGCTTATCTCTCTTTCCCACTTTTCCCAAACAGGCACCGATTCTATTTGCCAAGGGCTGTGACATCTTCATCACGGAACTCACCATGCGCGCATGGTACGTACTATCAGTTCCTCCAACCCGAGCCGATAGCACTTCATGCTGTCTTGTGTCCCCTTGCAACGAAATTGCCAATCCTCTCATTCAATAAAATAACACCTCTCCCTCTGTCCCTCCCACCAACCCAGGATCCACGCCGAGGAGAACAAGCGTCGCACGCTCCAGCGCTCGGACATCGCCACGGCCATTACCAAGACAGATATGTTTGACTTCTTGATAGACATTGTCCCCCGCGAGGAGGTGCCGCGCCTGCCGCCCATGAAGTCGGAGAAGGTTGAGGGCCAAGAGGTATGATACATTTGGAAGTCGGGTCCTAGTTTCTTCCGCATTTGTGTCGCAGGCCCTGTGTTACCCAAAGGGTTCCCGGACCGCCACGTGCGCCCTTCTGGGATGCCGTCATCGGAACGTTCCGATCGATCTCTGGTTCACCATCCCTTTTTCCAAAATCATATCGCATGCTATCTAGATGGACTACCGTGGCGTTGCTGGTGTCGATCAGCATGGGTACCCGTACGGCTACACCATACCACAGGGGCAGTACGCCGCGGCGGTACGTGACACCGCCGTTGTGCATGTTTGTTTTTGGTATCGTCGTTGGTTTATTTATCATAACTCCTTCCCCCTCCCCCTCCCCCTCCCCCTCCCTCTCCCCCCCTCCCTCTCTCCTCCCACCAAAAAATAAAATAAAATAAAATAAAATAAAAAAATAGGCTCTGCCGGCTGACCAGCGCATCTCTGCCGCCATGGATCCCATGCTCGCCTACCAGCAGCAGCAGCAGGCGCAGGCGGCGCTTCAGCAGCAGCAGCAGGTGCAGTTCATGCGTCAGCAACTTTTGCAACAGCAGTTGATTCAACAGCAGGTAATAATTCAAGGGTTGTTTTGTATTGTGCGTGGGTTCCAAAAGCGGCGATCATCGAATAACGATCTTGATAAACGCGAAAGGGGATGAAAATAATAACAAAAAAAAAAACCTCCTCATCGTCATAATCTTACCTTTCCGCTCTTCCTCTCTCACTCCAAACCCCTCCCTTCCCTCTCCACACCCAGGCAGCACAACAAACCCAGGGCCAGCCCGGTGGCTCCGCGACCCAACCGGGCCCAGCGGCCGCGGACCTGCAGCAGCAGCAGCAGCAGCAGCAGCACTACGACCACGCAGCAACACAGTACTACCAGCATCAACAGTACGCGCAGGTCCAGGCACAAGCAGGTCAGGCGGGCGCGGCCATTGCGGGGGGACAGCCTGCGACCGCTACCGGCGCCGCACAGAGGGCCGCGCAGCAATATCAGTAGGGGGTGAGCAGCAAGGGACGGTGTATTAGGGTGTGCGTATGGTGAGAATGTCTATACAATAGATGACCGTAAAGGATGCATTGGTAGGAGGAAGTGGCGGGAGAAGGAACGGGTTAGCCTTGCGAGGTTTCCTATTTCTGTGGCACGTTTTCATTGCCGCCTCCCGAGCAGACTTTTTATATAGACTTAATATATAGAATCGGGATCGTCCGCGGTGGAGCGTGTATGGGTCGTCGTTTTCGTTTGTCGGCCGTCCATCTACGCGGTCGATGGGAAGAAGCATGCGGACGCGACCGGCCGGAACTGGTTGTGTTTTATTTCAATGTAATTTCTTGCTGGATGCTTTCACACTCTCGTGTTTACGTTTTGTATTTTTTTGCGATAAATTGCTCGTATTATTATATGTTTTCTTTGTTTTTCTTAATTGTTGGTCTGAATTGGTGTTGATATGTTTGCGTGCGTCAATATTTGTGTCAATGTAGATAAGTCGTTTATCAAGATATTTCTGTCAGCAGTTCAGGAACCAGGAAACGGAAGTTGCCGGGAAAATGTTTGTGCCGCGACGTTTTGCCGGTTGGAAGACGAGCCATCAGAAACTCCGCCCTTTGGCATAGAGGTTACCTCAAGCTGTTCACATTTCAGAAAACACTACTGCCAACCCCGCAAGACGCATTCAATTACTACGCTGCATTATTAGTTGCACTCATCCAGGTCTAAATCATTCACAAGACCCTTCCATCACCACGCGGTCACCCGGTTGTTGCCCCAGAACCGTCCGTTTCCGGCGAGAGAAGTGGCGCTTGCCTCGGGCGAAAGAGCCAGGAAGATGGGTGTCTGCGCGCCTTGGTCTTGGAAGAAGAAAGGTTAGTGACATTATAACTTAATGCAACGAGCAGCAGGTTCGACGGGACGGATGTATATCGTCGCCGACAAAACCTATCAACAGGATCCTTGCTTGAAACCCCCAAACCCACAAAACTACTGCACCCACCAGCCGACTTGGGTGCCGTCTCCCCACCCATATCTGTTCTCGTCCACCCGGGATCGCACACGTGTACGGCGATCTCCCGCGGGTCGCCCACGAGCTGGTGTGCCAGCACCCCAGTCAGTGCGATGACAGCTATCTTGCTGACGCTGTAGGCCGGCCAGCTACCGGGCCAGCCGCGGGTCTGGTATGTTCCGGTGCGGACGTCGTCCTGCAGTGGAGATAATGGGTGGTCGGGGGCTTGTTTATGAGGGAATCACTGGACATCGATTCATGATCGAAAGGCTTACCACGAACTGGTCGACCAAGGCATTGAGCCGTTCGACGCTCAGGTCCTTGCTTCGGAATTCGCGCTCCAAGTCCCGAGAGCCCAGGTTGTAAAGCTTGCCGACGCCGCTTGAAAGATTGACGATGCGTGCGGAGGGACGGAGGATGGGGAGGAAGGTCTCGCACATCTGGAAGATAAGGGTGGGTTAGAGATTGGTGGGGTGAGGATCGGAAGCGGGTCAGATTTAGAAACTCACGTTGAGAAGACCGTAGTAATTGATCCGGATCGTCTCCTCCGCGAGGGAAGGGGTTGTGGGTAGGCCGTGGAACTCATCACCTGAGTTTTCGATACAAGGCCGGAAGCTCAGCGTGAATGGCCACGACTATGTTGTTCACTCACATTACTCGCCACACCTACCAATACCAGCATTATTGACCAAAATATCCACCCCGCCGACTTCCTTCTCCACCCAACTCCTCAACCCTCGTATGCTGCCTACATCCGCGACATCGCACGTCGCGAACCGAACCTCGCTTCTCCCCGCGGCACCCCCGGCCTCCAACGCGGCACGCACGTCGCGCAGAGCTCGCTCCCCCCGGACTGCGTCGCGCGCCGTCAGGTAGATTGTCAGAGAGGAGAAGGTATGCTCAAGGGCTAGGCGGCGGACCAGGGATTGGCCGATGCCTTTGTTCTGAAGTGATTGATAGGATCAGAGGTATGTGATAAAAGGGAAAATTGAAAATGACAAGAAACTTACGGCGCCGGTGACAATGGCAACTTTGGAAGACATGCGAGTCTGGCAGATCTATCGTGAGATGGGTTGGATTAAGGATGCAGGGGAAGTCTGCTTAATAGATAATAATTAGGTGGCGGACTGATAATTTGGGGAATATGGGTTGCACGGCACGTGTTTGTCTACTGCCAAATAGGTCGTTATATTACGTTAATCGTCATACTAATTACCATTCAACAATTAATCGCCGTTCGTCCGGAATATCCCGTTATCCTGTCGTCCCATTGATCTATTGAAACGGGGATCTCCCGTCGAGACCGAACATGTTCAAATTCTCAGATCCTTGACTAAGCATTGCTTTGTTCCAGATTTCTGCCGTCTCGAAGGCAATGGCGTGCTTTATTTGTAGTGTCTTAGATATGATTTATACATGTTCATCAGACATATGTGTTTGAGACTTCTTGTAAGACATTGGTCCCAATAAAAAGGAACCTCTTGACTCCTGTGGAGTCCTCTTAGCTGTTTTGAAAGCTTGGCAGTTTGCCTTTTTCTTTTGACCCATAACACTGTTTCTCTTATTATGAATGATAAACAATTTCAATAACAACAGCAACAATATGCTACTTTGGCTGGACAGGCTGAATTCATTTGATAGATCACTACAGTAGTTGTGGTCTATCCTTACTCTACTCTGCTGGATCTAGCTATTATGTCTAAATATAAATAATAACTGATTATTGATATTCTTTTTCTCTATCAGCTCTAATGTATCTGTAAGAGGGTTGCTTTTTAGAGTAACCATTACATAGTTCTAGAAGGGCTTTCTGGAAGTTCTGAATATTCTGGAAGACTGTTTTCTTATGGTCAAGATCAATTTTGTATGGAGTACATCCTCTACGCTTATTGATTTCAAGATCAGGTTGATGTCTCAACCAAAGTCCTTTTTCAGACTAGTTCTGGATGTTCAGGATTTTCTGTATTTCAGGAAGTTCAAGAAACTAAGACCAGCTTAGTTGAATTGGCATATTGCTGCAGACAATACCCAATTAGGAAATTTCGTGATGAGGTTAGGAGTGGGACCTAACGGGGAGCGAATTTACTTAAGAGTAGTTTGTGGATTATTAAATAGGTTTATTCGCTATTCATGATATTGCTATACTAGGAGTAGTTGTATGAAGGGATATTGTGAGGAAGTGCTCAGGAGTTGTGTTTGGATTGTCCAAGTATTCAAGTCTGAGATTCTGAGGTCTGGGGAAGGGGTATTTATACTAGTGAGGGGCTATTTGGACTATATTGAATATGGATGTAGCACTAAGTGCCTTGCTGAGTCAGAATACAGTCATGTAGTATGAGTGTGATCTGATATATCAAGAGATCATCTGACTACTGAGTCAGTTCACAGTCATGTCGTATAAGGCTAATCTAACTATACTATAACTGCTAGGCTATTTATAGGTTTAGATGCTGTCTGGGTAGTCTTCAATGACATTACCATTAGTGATATTATCTCTGATAAAGTAGTCATCTAAGAAGAGTGGTTCGCAGATTACTTCTCCTTGTTCATTGAGGTAATAATATATTGAAACTTCATCACCATCCCACAGGATGGCATCATCTGTCTCATATGCTGGATAAGGTGTTGGTGGGCGAAGGAGGGGTATATCATCTTTACTTTCATTGGATTTGCTATCTGCATACCTTCTATAGGTTATAGCACTATGAGTCACGGGATTGTAGTAAGCTGGCAGCTGTGGTTCATGTTGCTCATACTCAGGTGGCAGGGTGGTCAGTTCAATCTCAAGGGTTGTCTGAAGATACAAGTTGTGTTCTCTGGTCTCTTTATTATAGTTGAAGTAATCAGGAGTGAATGCGGGTTGGTATTTGTATCAGTGGTCATTGTCCCAATAGGTCTCATAGGTGGTTATGAACTATTGTAAGTTCATCAGCAAGGTTGGCGGAGTGATCAGGGTTGGCAGGGATCCTTGGCTTGAGGTCATGTCGGCATCAGAGGGATCATTGTCTTCTGCTTCGTCTTTATCAAAGTGGATTATATCATAGACATCTTTCATGGCATATCCAACTTGGGGCATTTGCAGAATATGGTCATCAGAGTGTGAGAAGGTTCTGTCTATGATCTGGATATACTCGAGGTACTTATGGTTGAGTTCTTGTATCATATCGTCGATTTGGCCATAGGATAAGATAGTAACCATTTCGCTGGTAGTAACTCAGAGGCAGGGAATAAAGGTGCTATACTCGTAGAAGAGTTCTTGATATTTGTGGGTGATGAGCTTCTAGTGTTGAGACATCTGGGTAATATCCGTGTCATAGTAGTGTTCAACCATGTCTTCTAGGAGGCGGCTGATCTGGTAATAGCTTGAGATTTGTCTGATTTGGTAGGCCTCGTTAAGCATGTTCAGGGCATTCCATCAGACATCCATGAAGTAGAGGGGTGCTAGGCTATGGATATTCATAAGGGGCAGAGGAGGTGTAGCTTGGTTGACAATAGCATTCCAAATGTCAGCGCAGATGCAGTTGTAGATCTCAGTGGTCATATTTGTATGTTTGGAAGTTATGGTTGTTTATTTGTTTTAGTTCTCTGTTTTGATGCATCTCGGTGCTCAATATATATGCATTTGGTCCTGATTGGTAAGATTCTGTTTGTATGAATCTTGTGCTCCATGACTTTGTGTTGACTCAGCTTTATACGCTGTGACTTCAGTTTGACTCAGCTTCGTAATCTTGCAGGTGATTTCCAGATTTGTTTGGAGGTCACATGTGATTTTGGTGGCTTGTTTAGAGGGTGACATGTGATTTCGGTGGCTTGGAGATTGTGTGCTTACAGTATCAAAGGTCTAGTTTCTAGACTTAATAGGATATCTGATAGATATTCCTACTAATAATAATGAGAGTGATGATAAATTTCTCTACTATATATCAAGATAAGAATTATTGGCTACTTTACTATTTTGTTTATCTTCTCTGATATAGTTTTCTCAAAATATATTTATATATATCTCACTTTCTCTAGTCTTAAAAAACTCATTTACTAGAACTCTAAATTAAAAAACAGTATCTTTTGAACTTTTTTTTATTAATAAAGTCTTTATTAATAATTTTATTAAAATTACTAAAAAATACTAATCAGATTCTTATTAACTTTTAATATATTATCTATAATATATTTTATTATATTACTATTTTTCTTTATATTCTTAAATCTTATAGTAATAGATCTAATATCTACTATAGCTTAGTTTATAATATTATCATTATTTCTATAGTAAAAAAACTTCAAACTCCTTTTTAAATTAAATTTTACCAAGTTAAAGTTATTTATATCTACTTATAATAGTTTATTATATACCAATAAAGCTACTAAAAATTCTAATAGAATTTCTAATAAATAGTCATAATAAAGCTACTAGAATTTCCAATAAGTAGTTATAAATACCATATATAGTATAACTATATATAGATATATGTAACTAGTATTTTCAATAAATTAAAATTCAATATATATTCTATTTTTCAAAATATAATAACTTGATAAATATATTTCCAAATTTAACCATCTTTAGCTTATTAGATTTTTCTCTATATATAAACCAAATTTAATAAGCTAAATATTATTAAATTTGGACATATTTTCATCAAGTTATTATATTTCTAAAAATAGAATTCAAATCAGATCCTCAATTTAATTTGATTTAAATGATTCAGTCAAAAGACTTTTACCTATAAGTGAGCTTCTCTCAAAAAACCTACTATAAATACAGATAACTCAGTTAATATTATTAATATTATTAGTGATAACTAAAGAATATCTTCACTCTGACTACTCTCTAGAACCAAACCAAAGAAGTTAATAGAATTATATATCACTTTTTTTTTTTTTTTTTTTTTTTTTTTTT
>RBNI01007034.1:0-10724 GCA_003990745.1 Jimgerdemannia flammicorona | reverse complement strand
AAAAAAAAACATTATAAAGGCAAACTTAACAGTAGGAAGCAATTAATAAAATCACTCCCATGCTTCCCTATCACTATAATGATTCACTAAATATTTTTTAAAAGAATAAATGTCAACTTGCTCTTATTTGGCTATCATTGCTGAATTTTGACTCTTAAAAAAGGGGATCATGTGTACGTTCCATTCGATACCATCTATATTGATAACATTGTATTCCTCTGATCAAATAGCAATGGTCATCTTGGTGTCAGGATCCTGAGCTCCAATCTTAAACCATTGGATATAGGCAAGATTGTACTTGATGTTGTTCTGCTCAATTGAAAAGAGAAGCCGAATCTGCCCAATCTTGAATTCATCCAAACCATAGACTTCTTGTCGCTTAACAAGATCCTTCCAGTCGTAAACTGCAATCCAGTCATAATGTGGTTGTCCGAAAAATACAGAATTGCACCAGATGATGGTTTTGATTATATCTTGTTGACACTCTCTATATGGATTTACTCGCTGTAAAGTTAATGATTGGAAAATAATGACCTGATATGATATAAATAATAAGCAACATTATATATATATATGTATTTCTTTAATTATTAATAAATACATACCTCTGGATTATCCAGAATAGGTAAATTTGCATCACTTGGTCAATATACTTTGGTACATCCAGATGGACATCCCAAATCATCAAAGAAAATTCTGATAGCATAGTGAAATTGTAGTATGCCATATTTTTTACCTATATTTGTAATATTGGTCTTTCCAGATAATCTTAATCCAAGTGTTTGAAAAAGTCTACTTTGAGTACTTTGATGATTCTGTTGTACTGATAGAAAATCATACTTTGTTTCTATGCTTGTGCAATGAAGGATATATCAAATCATTTGAGTCATCTCATCTCTCTTATTAGAGTGCCTATAAGGAATCTTTGCATCTACAATATGCTGATGTTCAGAGTACTTGGTGTCATAATTATCAGGAGTTCCATGCTGCTTGATATCTTCTTTCCAGTGGATAGCTGAATGTATCTTGTAAAATTGCAGTTTGCTAGGAGATACACTTTCAAATATCTGCTTGGTCTTGTTGAACTCCATTAAGGCTGCATCCATCTCTTTAAGTGTATCATCAGTCTGCACAGATGATGAAGCATAGTAGTACCATTCAATATATGATCTGATACATTTGAGTACTCCATCTGAGCATGGAAAGAAGCCTTGAGCACAGACCAAGAAAATCTTCATAATGCTAGCAAACTCTGAAGCAGTTGTTTGTAAAAGTTGTGAGATACCATATAGAAAATATTTGAGACCATGGAAACATGGAATGAGAGAGAAACGAGTATCAAATTCAGTGAGATAAGTAGTAGTAAGCTGTACATCACTATATTGAGTTCGAATTAGAAGTTTAAACTAAGTAATAATATGTTCCCATACTCCTTTTTTAACTTGATGAAGAAGATCAGGTGTAATAGTGTTATATATGTTGATATGAGGGAGATTCCAGAGAGGATTAGTAATTCCAATAAGTCTATTAGTCTTAAGCTCCTGTTCAGCATCTTGATGGTTTCTAACAGCTCGTAAAGCATTTGTACTAGAAATAACTTGTTTTATTCTCTCAACTGTTCATGGTGTTGGTATAATAGAAAGGTTACTAAATTCTTCACGTTTTGTCATGCATCGAGGATAATTTGTACTCTGGTGAATAAGACACAGTTGACATACCTCTGGATAGTCAACTTGAAATGTCCAAATTATTGAAAAGTACTACCAATTTCTGCTATCAGATCCCTTCATCATCACTCCTGTTTTTTCTGGAATCTTCAGATATTTAAGAATGAAGAATATGGCTGTATGATATAATAGATGCTTTGCATCTATGAATACTGATTTATTCTTCTCTGGTCCACTGTCTTTGAGAGATGGAAGATAACCAATAATAATATATCTATTCTTTGAGTAGGTGTATTGCTGAGCTTTGTTGATATTACCAATGGTAAGATAAATTGAATATACTTTCTTTCAACCAAGTAAGTTCACTTATATCTCATCAATTGCCAGAATTATAGGTACTACAGTACTGCCCTCAGGAAGTTGATCCTGTAATTTCCACCAGAGATTACTCCAGTGAATTTCTGAGTATCGACAACATTGATTTATACCATAATATTTCTCTGGAGCAAAGGATATATGACTGTTGAAAAGAGGGTTGGAGAACAGCTTCCTAATAGCATCTATTGGATTCTGATACCAGAGAGTGTAATCTCCTATCTAAGCTTCATTTTTATGTACAATATTCCATATTTTGTTATAGAATAGCTATATTGGAAATTATATATATATATAAATATCTCATATTGATAACAAATCAAATATATATAAATAACTCACTATTTTTACAATGTCTGCAGCTTTGTCAATGATGGCATGCATCTCATGTATATTTTTGAAATGAATTGATGACCTTGTTGTTAATCTACCAGTTTCGATTGCTGCTAGAATTTTGTTGGCAACTGAAGATGAAATATTTTTAAATAAAAGATTGGAGAGCCAGAGTTCATCTTTATTTAGCCAGGGATAGAAGGGGTTATTATCAAGTTCTTGTTAAAAAGAGATACCATCTTCTTCCTCCTCATCAAGATTATATATACATATAGCCAGCTTTATTGTGATGAACAATTTCAACTGTACTGACTATTGTGTTATCAAAATCTTCACTGTCTTCAGCATCCTCACCACCAGGAGTATTAGATAATATTTCAATATCAGATGTAGCCTCAGACTCGCTCTTGTCATCATCATCCAGATCCTTATAGTCCAGATCTTCATTGTCCTGGTCCTCATTATCCTGCTCCTCATCCTCATTGTCCAGATAGTTATTGTCCTGATTCTCATTGCCAGTTGGTTTAATTTTGACCTCAATGTCTGAATTAATATCTCTACTATTATTGATTATTGAGGAGTGTTCAGATAGATGCTGATGGTGAACTATGGTTGAATTACTAGATTCCAGAGTTGAGCACTGACTGTGTACATGAGAATCCTCTAGATATCTGGTAAGGCCTTCTATCCTGACAAAGACCCTTGCACAAATCAGATAACAAAAGGGCTTATTTATAAAAAGTGAGGGTCATGACATAATTTGCACCAAAAAAGAAGATAGAGAGAAGGATAGTGGAACCAGAAAAGGTAAAGAAGTCCAAAACAACTGTTATGAAGCTAGTGACGATGGTGGGGAGAGTCCAACTAAATCTGCACTAAAGAAGAGAGAGAGATAGTAGAACCAGAAAAGGTGTAAAAGTCCAAAGCAACCATAATAAAGCTGGTGACAGCAGTGGAGAGGTATCATTAGTGAAAACAAAATCCACTTCAGGTAAGAGGAGGAAGAGATGAGGTTTTTGTCAGCAGAGAGTCTTATCTGTAGAGGCATTGAAGGTTGGTTGGCAGTGGGGTCTTACTATCTGTCAGCAGAGAAGTTTTCAGAAAGGAAGTTCTGTGGATATGTTGGTTGCTTTGACTAATTCAGATGTCATTCTTGGTCAGTGATTTACTTATATTACTAGATAACAGTTCCAAGCATCATTCTGGTGGTAATCTTTTTTACTGAATTGGGTATGCAGTTTGTGTGACTCGGCAGTCACACAGATTGTTAAAAGTAGATAAACGAGCTGAATGAGCAGAAGAGACTCATCAGTGGAATATGCTTTATCATTACCTCATCCATCATATATATATATATCATTTACAGTGGCTAAGTCAAGCTCATGTTCTGATGAGAACCCTCTAGTGATGAGAACCCTCCACTGATGAGAACTCTCCACTGATGAGAACCCTCCACTGATGAGAACCCTTCACTGATGAGAACCCTCCACTGATGAGAACCCTCTACTGACAAGAACCCTTTACTGATGAGAACCCTCCACCCTTCATCTGACAAGAACTCTCTACTCGCCAAGAACTCTTTACTCAACAAGAACATTCTACTTAATCTCCACCCAATAAGAATTCTCCACTTGACCTCTAATGAAAACCCTCTACTTGACCTCTAACAAAAACCCTCCACTTAACCTCTAACGAAAACCCTCCACTTGACCTGATGAGAACTCTCTATGACAAGAACTCTCCACTTGATCTGACAAAAACTCTCCATGATGAGAACTCTCCACTGACAAGAACCTCCACTGATGAGAACCCTCTACTGATAAGAACTCTCCACTGACAAGAACCCTCCACTGATAAGAACCCTCAACTGATGAGAACTCTCTACTGATAAGAACCCTCCACTGATAAGAACTCTCCACTGACAAGAACCCTCTACTGACGAGAACCCTCTACTGATGAGAACCTCCACCTTCCATCTAACAAAAACTTTCTACTTGCCAAGAACTCTCCACCCAATGAAAACTCTCTACTCAATGAGAATCCTCTACCTAACAAGAACTCTCACTGATAACAGATATTTCTATTGACAGGCAATAAGACCCTGCTTATCACAATGTCCTCAATAACCAAAAAGTGCTATTCTACCCCAAGTATTGTCCATTACACTTGAAGGACATCAAATGCTCTAGTCAAATAAAGTGCAAATTCTCAGCTAGTCTCTATACCAAGTAATATCAAAGTTACCACTACTGTAGGTCAAGAGAATAAGAACACTGACCTCACTATGATTCCTGCAAAGTCTGGTAAGAAAATGGCTAAATCTGTCAACTTCACTGTCTCTCAAGCTGATAATGAAGACACAGAGGACTAGCCCCTTATTCACACTCTATGTAAACTTCCGAATTCTGAAATGTTAGTAATATCTACTGAGACATCCAGGACAGAGCCAATCTTGTATGAAGAATATGACAATCACAAACCTGCTAACTCTACTATCTTACAGACTAACAATGAAGACATGGAGGACCAGCCTCTCATTTGCACTCCATGCAAATGTCTTCCTAATACCATCAGATCTAAAGTAGTAACAATACCTATAAAGAAGCCCAGGACAGAGCTATATCAAGAACCTGATGCTGATGAGAATGACGACTGGGATGAGTATGAGACTAACAATGAGACAGACAACATAACTCAAAGTACAATAATGCCGATATATGGCCAAGCTTTAACTATTACAGCAACAGACTCACAACATGCTATTTTACAGTATACTATAAAACAGAAGAAGCTTTCACAGATTCACACATATGTAATTAAAATTTATGATAATTCATTTCATTAGTTAATGTTCACACTTTTTTCACTTTCTCACTTTCTTACTTTCTTAATTCTAGCTACAAGCTTGTTGATCTAAAGCTTAATTTTGAGCTATCAGATATAACTTGGATTACTATGACAAACCAACTGGTAATTCATCAAGTATATACTGATTTCTATTCAACTATTACTAGCAGAGTCCATGAGGATTTACTTCAGGGGATTATGGCACAATTTGGATTTTGCCATAACAATGATCCAAATGACATTATCTATTGGAAGGTCAGAGTCTTGAACAATATAAATCTCTATCTATTTAAAATATTAGATATTAATTCTCAAATCTCTATTTTACTATAGCTTTATCAAGTCTTACTCTTAAATCATAGACACCTAAAGGAGCAGCTTATCAAGAAGATCGAAGTCTTGTTTTCTGACATAACATTCAACATCACCATTCTACTGCAGCCATCAGACTACCAAAAGATGAATAAGAAGTAACATTTGGAGACAGCAAAAACAATTTCCAATCAAATCACCTTACAGTATTATGATCAAATCAAACATCTTGACCAGACCTTCATATATGAACGTGATGATCAGATGAGAAAATACACTAACAAATTCCATAGCATTTACATCATTAATGCTATCAGCATCCTTTTTACTGGTCCTAATGCTCAAATTTCTGCTGTCATGGCTGCTGTACACAACCAACTCAATGTTCCTCTGCTGGCTGTAATTTGTACTTTGGTAAGTATTAATAATATTCAATTTAGAAATACTATTACTGATTATTGCTCTATTGAACCTCAAACCCATTATCTCACTTGTGCTCTCTGGCACAGCTTGAATATCTCATCAAGGCACATGGACTCAGGAAGTTCACCGAGGCCGAGTGGGCTCCTAAATATAAGGACTGGATCTACTAGATCAATATAGCAGACATCCATGGAAAAATCAATTAGAATCAACTTCTTCACAAATAATGCCAAGCACAAGCTCAAGTTGATGAATCCATTGTCAGCAATCATTCAGATAATGAGTTCAAGGAGTATCCAGATGAAATTCCCTATTATGATGAATAATCTCATCTGTGTAGGTTATGTCGGCAGTATTTGGCAAAACAAATCTTGTGGCTATATTGAATAGTAACAACTTTGCAAATATGTGCCTTTTCTATCTTACAATTTATATCTATGTCTCTCCATCATTTTCTTTATTATATGCAATAATTGCAATCATATCAAGATACTCCTTATAAAGTATTAGCATATAGAAATAACAAAGGGGTGGCAAGTAAACTGAAATTGTTGGATGATGTGTATTTATGATTATATAACAAAATGATTATTATATCAATGGTTCCTGACAAATATGGTTAGCAGGCTTGAATACAGGCTGGCTTGGGCTGGCCCAATAGGCTATCAGGCTTTAACAATATAATATTTTTCTTTATTATTTTGATACTTATACTGCTCTCATGTCTCATGGACAAACACTTAGCAGATTTAAAGTTGAAATATATCTAAATAAAGAGAACATAACAATATGCCATGTATCAATATTCATAATTATCTCTAGTATTGTGAAATATTTTTTATTTTTCCTATTTTTCCTATTTTTCTACAACCATTTTTTCCATTTCCACCAATTCCAGAAAAATGAAAAAATGAACTAGCAAATTGCAATGGCCAACTATTGCCACGTGCTCTTATAATGAAATAGGTCTTGGTATCACTACACTACTCTTTATCTCCCCTGGAATGAGATTGCTTCTCTGCTCAAGCTCCACTCTACATATAAAGGTAATGATGAACTCAAGTAATCATCTCACTGCCACAAGGTCACCCTGCCATGAATATACTGCAGTGGTTGTATCTTCGCTTCTTGGCTCATTCATTTGGAAAATATTTTGAAATGACTATATTGGAAACTAGGAGCTGGGAACTTATTTCCTTTCTTCCCTTTTCAACACATGCAACAATAGCCACTAATCTCAAGTATCCATGACAGACCAAGCACCCTGATCCAACATGCCTCACTGCTCACTCCGACACTATGCTCTGCCACTCATTCCAATGCACCCCCATGACAGCTGAAAAATAATAAGGTTCAGAGTAGTTCTTTTATGCTAGCTTGTGCCAACTGGGTTATGAGGCTGCTGTTGCACATCTATTCTCCCTGGAGGGGACCTCTCACAGCTGGTCTCTGGCATGTGGGTTCCGAGTATGACACCCACTTAGCAATTAGTTATTTGCATCTCTATTTATGCATCCCTTGTCTCTCTCCCTTTGCTTTACATAAATGGTGGATGAAAAAATCATGTGGTGCTTTAGACCTCCTCATCGGCATTCTCAACACTTGCAAGGCCTCCCAATCCACCAAGACGGCAATGTCATATCCCTCACTGCCTCCAGAACATACAAGCCACCCATGTGCCACAGCCATGTCCAAGGTCCAGATGACCAACCAGGCCATAGCCATACATGCAATGATCAACAGCCAGATGGCCAACTCTACCCCAGCATCTGGTGCCACAAGCTCCACCAACCAGGCCTTACAGGCAGCCATAGCACAGGGTGAGTTTTTGAGCTACCAGCCTCTATGACTGAACCCTTTATGACTATTTTATTTATTTTATTATCTGGTCGGCGAACGTCTCTGTGACTAAAGTCTGATGACTATTCTATTTATTTCATTTTATTATCTGGTCAGTGAATGTCTCTTTGACTGAAGCCTTATGACTATTCTATTTATTTTATTTTATTATCTAGTCAGCGAACGTCTCTTTGACTGAAGCCTTATAATCATTCTATTTATTTCATTTTATTATCTGATCGGCAAATGTCTCTTTGACTGAAGTCTTATGACTATTCTATTTATTTCATTTTATTATCTGGTCAGTGAATGTCTCTTTGACTGAAGCCTTATGACCATTCTATTTATTTTATTTTATTTTATTATCAGGTCAGTGAATGTCTCTGTGACTGAAGCCTGATGACCATTCTATTTATTTTTATTATCTGGTTGGCGAATGTCTCTGTGACTGAAGCCTGATGAATATTCTATTATTTTATCTGATTGGTGAATATCTCTGTGACTGAAGCCTTATGACCATTCTATTTATTTTTATTATCTGGTTGGCAAATATCTCTGTGACTGAAGCCTGATGACTATTATATTATTTTATCTGGTCAGCAAATGTCTCTGTGACTGAAGCCTTATGGCCATTCTATTTATTTTTATTATCTGGTTGGCGAATGTCTCTGTGACTGAAGCTTGATGACCATTCTATTATTTTATCTGGTCAGCGAATATCTCTGTAACTGAAGCCTTATGGCCATCTTACTTATTTTTTATTTTTTTTATTATTGATTGGTGAATGTCTCTGTAATGGAAGCCTAGTGACCATTTTATTTATTTGGTCGGTGAATGTCTCTGTGACTGAAGCCTTATGACCATTCTATTTATTTTACCTGGTCAGCGAACATCTCTGTGACTGAAGTCTGATGACCATTCTATTTATTTTATTTATTATCTGGTTAGTAAATGTCTCTGTGACTGATGCCTGATAACCATCCCTCTTCTTTTTATTTTATTTAATGGGTTATATGTTATGTCTGGCTGATCTGCCTCAGCAATTATACCTCTCTTTTATTTTATTTTATTTTTTATAGGATATATGTCATGTCTGGTTATCTGCCTCGATGATTCTATTCCTTTTTATTTTATTTGATGCATGTGCCACCTCATGGTACTAGATGATCATGAATATATTCTTTTATGGCTTTCTGACTTAGTGGGTCATCCACACTTTTTTTTTTTTTTTTTTCCTAGGGGACTTTAGGAATTATATTTTTTAACATTTACTTATGAAATGAAATGTGCCCAAAAAGGTGCCTCGATAAAATCCTGATGAGTTCAGACAGTGTAAGAGCCCCTTCTTTTCATTCCTATCTTCCACTTAGGGGCATCAGATTTAGCAAGAGAAACCTTAGCATCAAAAAGTGGCTCGCAAAAGTTTTGAGGAAGACAGGTGGGGTTCAGACCATGGTGAGTATAGTAGGGTTGAGGTTGGGGTAGTTCCAGAGTTCAGTTGAATTTCTGACATAATTTTTCTTCTTTTTGATTTTGTATGGGTACAGGTTAGAGAAGACAGTGATGTTGCAAGGGATAGGGAGGCCACATTCAATCCTGGTAGGAATACTCTACTGCTGTTAGGTTTGCCCATATATTCAGTGGTTCTGAAATGATTATAGGCTAAATAGCTCTCTCATCCAATCCCCTCTCGCAGCCTGTGAGGTGGCCCTACACATCACAAACCTGCATAAGGTCTACCATACTTCCTTCTTCAGGAACAACCCCCGTGACAAGATTGCCATCAATGACCTTTGCTTAATGCTCAAGGAGGGAAAGCTGTGCATTCTTATCTGTTTGATGATATTATTTCTTGTATATTGGTGTTTTAGCTAGATCATACTGACCATTTCATAATTATACATCAATGTAGACTTGCACTGCTGGACCAAAACAGTGCAGGATCATCTTTTAGGTAAATTGCATATTGACTAACTAGGATCTGGTCTCACCTCAGTCATGGCTGGCAACACTCTCCTTTATGGCCTAAGCATACACATGAACTCCATCCATAAGATTGTAGGTGTCTGTCCATACTGTTTATGGACTTGAGTGCAAAGGAGATACATATATGTACAAGGAGTTCTTCTTTGGTGGATTGGCTGACATATCATTGCATGTTTATATCACAGCATCAAAGCATATAGAGAATTATTAATGGATTGCCAGCCTTTTTGTCTATTTCAGCACATTGAGCTGTATGCTGGCATTAAGAATATCCTGAGGGCTGAGATTGCTATGCTCATGGAGGATTGGCTTAGGATCATGCAGTTATGAAACATCAAGCACAGTAGCTAGAATGTACAGTGGAGGGTGAGTTAAATTAACTTGGTGTAGTCAGATTGGATGTGCATTTTGTCCTATTGTGTCAGCTTGCATTAACTGTGATATGATTATTATTTTTGGTTTAGCATGAAGCATTGCCTATCTATGGTTGCCTGTCTATAGTCATCTGTCTATGGTTGCCTGTCTATGGTCATCTGTCTATAGTCACCTGTCTATGGTTGCCTGTCTATGGTCACCTGTCTATAGTCATTGCTACTTTGGGTAACTACAAAATTGTGTTTTTGGATAAGCTAATAACTGGTACATAGTTGGATGACTTTTTATTTTAAGAGGAGTTATGGGATAATGAATAATGCATGCATCTATTTCATGCTAGATATAGACCCTGTGAACCATCATCACATTTGGTCATTTATTAAGAACTTCAAGAGACAGGGTGATTGTATTGATAGGTAGCAATAGCTTTACTCATGACATTATTATGGGTTGGTGCCATTATGTTTTTGAATTGGTTTAATGCTCAATGTAGATGATGCACTTCCATTTTTATTTATTATCATTTGTTGCTATAAAAGAATCCTTTTTTTTTTTTTTTTTTTTTTT